>PVJH01027644.1:0-28391 GCA_004026705.1 Nesogale talazaci | reverse complement strand
ACAATCCATACAAACATCAATTGTATGCAGGCCACATTTACACACTTATTGCTATCATCACTCTCAAAACATCCTCCCTCCCTTTAGGCTCCCAGTATCAGCTCTCTATATTACCCTCCCTCCCCCCGCCCCCCTTAAACCCTTAGTAATTTACAGATTGTTAATTTTTTCATACTGCACATTGTCCAATGTGTCCCAATACTTGCTTCCCTGTTGTCCATGTCCCAGAGAGGAGGTTATGTGTAGATCCCTGAAGTTGGTTCTCCCTTTCTATTCCTCCATCCCTCCATCCTCCTGGTATTACCACTCCTATCACTAGACTTGAGGGATCATCTATCCTAAATTTCCCATGTTTTCAACTTCACTGTACATCTCCTGGTCTAGTTGGATTTATGTGGTAGAATCGGGGCCATGATAGTGGGTGGGAGGCAGCATTTGGTAACTAGAGGAAGGTTGCATATTTCATTGCTACTACCCTGTAACTTAACTGGCTCATCTCCTCCTTGTAACACCTCTGCAAGAGAATGTCACTTCACCTATTGGTGGGCTTTGGGTCCCCAACCTGTACCCCCCCTCGTTAATAATAATATAATTTTAGCTCCTTGATGCCTGACACCGGATCCCTTCACCACTTCATGATCACACAGGCTGGTGTGCTTCTTCCGTGTGGGCTTTATTGCTTCTGAGCTGAATGGCCGCTTGTTTACTCAAGCCTTTAAGAACCCAGACGCTATAACTTTGGGTAGCCGGGCACCATCAGCTTTCTTCACCACCTTAGCTTATGCCCACATTTGTCCTCAGCGATCATATCAGGAAAGTGAGCACACAATGTTAGGCTTTTGAGTTCTTGAAATCTGATATCTCATCCCTTTGACACCTCATGATCCCACAAGCTGGTGTGCTTCTTCCATGTGGGCTTTGTTGCTGCTGAGCTAGATGGCTGCTTGTTTACTGTCAAGAATGCAACTCTCATGATAATCCATATATACATCCTTTGTCTCAAGCCCATTTGTTCAGATGTTGCCATTATTGTTTACAGAGTGTTTTTTTTTCACTTGAGACCTTGATATCAGTTACTCCTTTCCCCCCCCCTCTGTCTCCCTCCCTTCCTCATGAACTTAAAAATTTATAAATTGATCATTTACAATTTTTTTCATGCCTTGCACTGTCTAATGTCTCCCTTTAACCCCTTGCTTGCTGCCTGTCCCCCTGGGAAGAGGTTATACATAGGTCATTGTGGCAGTCACCTAGTCTGGTGTCAGTGAGGATGAAGAGTATAGGGGTGGAGTTTAGCCTATCAATCTGGAGATAGCCAATGAGACCTTTGTGTCGGCATGATTTTCTCCTCTGAGAATTCTGGGAAATCTGGTACTTCCTTTTTGGAAGCAGGAGATAGTCTCTCACTCCTTTGGAGACGCTTGACTGACAAGGCTGGCTCCCTGCGAGACATGCCTGAGGAGAAGCCATATGAACCTCCCAAAAACCTGGACCTGGAGAAGCCACGTGGAGACCCCTGCCAGCGTTGAGATGCCTTCGACCCCACTGGATCCAAAGGCTTTCTACCCAATGGCTTGTTGCCATCCTACATGTGGCATCACTGAATGTGTTTTGTGCCTCTGAAGAGGATTTATAGATTGCTATTGGACATATGGGCTAATATCGGACTTCTGACTTCGACTGGACTGGGTTGGAAGGTTTTTCTCAATGTTCAATTGATCTTATATATAAACCTCTCCCTTATATACATATGCGTGTTTATGAATTTTGTCTCTCTAGTCTACTCAGACTAACACAGTCATTGCGATTGGCTCCCCCTTTTTCCTCTCACCGTCTCCTTCCTCTCCTGGTATAACTACTCTTAATGTTGCTCTCGAGGAGTTATCTGTTCTGTACCCCTGTGTTTCCAGTTCTTATCTGTACCCATGTACATGCTCTGGTCTAGCCAGATTTGTAGGAAAGAACTGGAGCCATGATAGTGTGGGGGTAGGGTGGTGGGGAGGGAAACATTACAGAACAAGAGGAAAGCTGTATGTTTCATCAATGCTATACTGCACCCTGACTGACTCATCTTCTCCCCAAGACCATTCCATAAAGGGATGCCCAATTGCTTACATATTGCCTTTGGGCCTCCACTCTGCACTCCGCCCCCCCCCCCACCTCATTCATTTTGATTTTTTGCTCTGGGTGTTTGATGCTAGATACCTGATCCCATTGTCACCTCTTGATTACACAGGTTGGTGTGTTTCTCCCATATGGACTTTGTTGCTTCTCAGCTAGATGGTCACTTGTTTATCTTCAAACCTTTAAGACCCCTGAGGCTATATCTTTTGATAGCTGGGCACAATCAGATATCTTTACCACATTTGCTGCTTTGTAAAAGAGGAAATTTTAAGAGCAAATTTATTTTATAAAAATGAAGATATGAATTATCAAAATTCATGAAATGCATTGAAACCTAGGCTTCAAGGCACATTTACAGCATTGGATGAATATCTACAGAAAATCAATCTAAGCCTACACATTAAGAAAGATATAGAAGAAAATATTAAATCTAAAGTAAGCAGAAGGAAGGAAGTAATTAAAGTAGTTCAGGTAACAATGAAATTGGAAATGGAAATCAACAACAAAAGCAAATAAAACTGAAAACACTGGTTCTTTTAAAAGACCAATAAAATTGATAAAGTTCTAAACAGGATAACCAAGAACAAGAGAGAAGATACAATTACTAATATAAATAACTAAAAGAAGGGCTATGTCTACATATTTCAAGTACATTAAAACAATAACAACAGATTAGGTATAACTATGGCCACATATCCATTAAACTTAGATAAAAATGAAGCAATTCCTTGAAGGATACAATCTATAAGAACTCACACAAGGAAATAGATCACCTGAATAAGTCTGCACACTGAAAGAAAAGGCAAAAGAAAATTGAATCATTAATTACTGATCTTACAAAATAGAAAGCACCATGTCTAGTTAATTCAATTTGTGAATTAAACTTGAAATAAATTATTTCAATCATCTACAGTCTTAATTTAGTAGTCAATGGATCATGCCCTCATTTACATTATGAGGTCAGCATTTCCTGAATACCAAGCCCCCAAAAATTATAGACCAGAAATTTTAAAAATTATAGGCTAATTTATCAAAAAAATATTAACAATTTAAATCCAACAATATGTAAAGGGCCAGGTGGAATTTTATTCCAGGTGTGTACATTTAGTTCAACATTTGAAAATCAATTAATGCTTGGGCTATAAGAGAGAAAAATGGAGATTTTGGTGGATCATTTCAAGTGCAAAATTATAGAAGGCAACATAAAAGAAATTCTAGGTGCCCTCAGGTTTGGTGGGGAGTTTATAGACACAACGTGAAAAGCACGGGCTATAAAAGAAAAAATGGATACATGGGCTTAATATTTTCACCTTCTTATTTGTGAAGAATACTGTGCAGAAAAGCTGAGGCTGAGACAGGACAAGAATGGCTGTAGTACACTGACCTACCTACAGACTTGTATCGCATCATACAAAGGTCTTACAAAATTCATCAATAAGAAAGAAAACAGCCTCAATTAAAATAGGCATATACAATAAGACACTCATCAAAGATACAGAGATGAAAATATGCTCAGCAGCCTGTCTTTAGAAAATTCATGACACATCACTTATACACTAAACACTTACTGAAAAACAAAGTGCTAAATCTATTGTGAGCTAGACTATTGTGACTCAGTCACCTTGTAGGATAATTAGAGGTGCTGCAAAAAAATTCCTAGGCTGTCACCTTCATTGACGTGAACCATGTTTCTTCTCAGGAGCTGCTGGTGGGGTCAAACCACAGCCAAAGTTCAGTCACTGTGCAACTACAGACTGAAATGGCCAAAATTCTGAACACTGTGACAGCATAGATGCTAGCAAAAATGTGAAGCAGCATAATTCTCACTCACCGAGGTGGGAACGTAAAATAATATAGCAATTTTGTAAAGCAGTCTGGCAGTTTCTTACACAGCTCAACACAGTACTTTTTACCATATGAGACAACAAATGCAATCCTTGGTGTTTGCCCACATGCATTGAGAATTTGTGTCTCCACAAAAACGTACAGAAACATTTGTAGCAGCTTGATTCATAATTGCCCCCAACTTAAAGTAACCAAGATTATCTTCAATAGGCAACTAGATAAAATAACTGAGCCATTCATACCATAGAATATTATTAAGGACAAAAAAGTAAAGAAATGTGCGATGTGTTTTAAATGTACATTACTAAGTGGAAGAGGCCAATGTGGAAAAGCCATTTATTGTATGATTCCACTGATATAGCATTCTGGAAAAGGCAAAACTATACAGAATGGAAGAAGTGAATTGGTTCAAAAGTTTTGGGAGTGTCAGGCTTTCTTTCTCTCTCATTCTTTTTTAGGACAGTGAAATAAGTGTGTGCTGCTGTAAAAAAGGATGTGTCACATTATTCCTTTATGTATAATGTGTGTGAGGTGAGGAAGTAGTGGAAAGCTCCCTATATTTTCTGCTCTAAATGTCTGTAAATCTGAAATTAACCGAAAAATAAAGCCATTAGCAAACGATGTGGCTTTCAAGATGGAGACTGAGCAGCTAAAGCGTCCACTGATCTCAAGTGCATAAGTGAAGACAATCTAAGTTCAGAAAACTAGGGGTTCAATTCTGCTCTATACCAAGTCGATCAAATAGCACCCATCCACCTGCTCCACATTCAATTATATATGACTAATGTACATTCTTCAACGCAGTCTCCATCTTACGCACACGTACTACTTTTTTCTTCACAAACCTCTATGCAAGTAAGTGATGGATGGGTACTTTAACCATTAGAGCCCTCAGTGGGGTTCTCATTTACTTTGGATCCAAACACCAGAACTTCTTTCAATTCCTTGTGCTAAATGCTCAGATTTTTCTGAGACTCCTGGAAGGACTACTGGGCCAGCTGTTCACTTTCTTTCTAGCAACATTTCAAGGAATTTGAACTTTCTCACCAACATCTAACCCCCATTTCTTCCTTATTTTCAGAACAACAATTTTATGCAAAAAGTCACACAGTACTCAACATCACGCAAGATCATTTGTCTCCCAGTCTCCTTTGCAGGCCCAAATGGCCATGTGATACAACTCTAAACAATGAAACTTGACATATAAAACTGTTAGCGTCTTGGAAAGGTTTTTGCCTTATTCGACAAAATGGAAAATATGCTTCTCCTTCTTTTCATCCTGTCTTAAATATGGGCATGACAACTGAAATAGTTTAGAGAAAGACTATAAAAATCTCAGGTAGTCATTGGCAACCACCTTTCTCTAATTTTGTATTATATCAAAAGTGACAGAGAGGAAGAAACCTCTTCTATTTGTTTACCCTATTTGTGTGAAGAGGCATGGGCACCATATCTGACCTTTTCTGTGTTCCCTTTCCATGACTCAAAGGTCAGATATCATTCTTTACCTATTCCAATACCGATTGTTCCTCCCGGGACACACGATATCTACTTTGGGCTCAATAATCTGTCGCAATGACCACACAGAATTTACCAACAGTACTCACAATTAAAGAGGTCATTAAGGAAGTTAATAGGTTACCACAAATCAAGATCAGTAAGTAGTTGGAATAGAGTTATTGATCCACATCAGTGTCTCTCCTCATTCATCATCCAAATCTCTCTCCACTTCTTAACCATTCAGTCACTAGATTCCTGGGCTTCTGTCTCCATAGCCAGGAAGCCTGCCTGGAGTTCCACCTCAGTCACCCAGTCTCTGCACTGTTGTGCCCTCCCACTCCAGGTCACCTTGCCTCAGCCTTTGTTCCCCAATTGGCCCCTTTGCTCGGTCCCATGGTCTCTGCCGCAGGTTCTGGTCTCAGTTTGCACCACTTCAGATTGGGCTCTCGGGAGTGCTCCCCTTCTGATAGTTAAGGGATTTTTTTTCTCTATGCTTCTGATATGGCTCTTTTTTTTTTTTTTTTTGAGATGGCTCTTATACATAGAGAAATGGCATTGATGGAGGTGTGGGTCTTGTTTTTTTTTTTTTCTTTCAGCAAACAATCCTCTCAAGAAAATTAAGGGTATGGTTTAGTTCAATCCCTCTTTTAAAATCAAGACTTAATCCCAATTTAATCTTGTTTACTAGCATAGCAGAGAACATTCAAATTGGGATTATAGCCACAGGCATAGTGTCCAGACTACACTACACATGGAATGATGATGAGCGGGCCATATTAACTGACTATATTATCACAATGACTTATTCATCTGTTGCCTACCACCTATGATTTTCTAACAGATATAAGCAGTTAGGAAAGTAGCATTTGTATTGTTAGAAAATATTAGAGAATATGCGAGATTAAAGATATGGTACATTTAGTTTTAGATAGGACTTAAATAACTGAAAACCATTTAAGTGGAGAGTGCCATCAAAAACTGACTATGCGTGCCATGATGGGTAACCCAACATCAGTGGTTTGGAATCATGAGAAAGATGAAGTTTTTTACCCCAGTAGAGATTTACAGTCATGGACATTAAGAGGGCTAGTTCTGCTCTGTTGTGCCTAGACTTGACCGGGTGAGTTAAGTTGGTTTGGGACATTTTGCATTTTGAGATTAATAAAGGAAGCAGAGTGGAGGGGGTTGGTCCAAACCAGAATTCTGTCTACTATTTATAGAAAAACACCCCTGAGATATTTTTTATTTCTCTGTATTTTGAATTTTGAATATATAAACAGCCTAAGGAAGGAAGTAAGAATTGTAATCCTTTTATCTTTTTCTGCTAGTTGCGAAATAATATGGTATGTGTTTATGTTTCTCTTTTATCAGAAAGGAAAAGTAAAAATTAAAAAAAAACACAACAGTTTGATTGTCTTCTTCATGAATTAGGTATAGGAGAAAGTTTGGGGGAATCATGATTTTCTTAAAACTCAAGCACTCACTGCCATTCCATTGGTTCTGATTCACGGCAACCCTCTCTGAGAAAGAAGAAGTGTCACTGTCCAAGACTCTTCACCAGAGTAAAAAGCCTCATCCCTCTCCCAAGTAGGGGCTGGTGGCTTCAAACTCCTGACCTTGCATTTATCAGCCCAACAAATAACCACTGCACTACCCGGGCTCTCAGAACAGCTGAAGTGCTGCTCTTGAGGTAAGCAGCCAAACATGTAACCACCACACCATCTAGGCCCCACTCTTTTTATTAGAGATCCTGCGAATTCCTTGATCTTCTGATTGGTCCATGGAGTTCTGCAAAACTGTGTTGATTAGCAACAGGATGAGAAATGAATATTTATGCTGACCATGCCTTTCCCTCCCCACCCTTTCTCAATTCAGTAGTCAGCAAATCAGTGGAATGTGTACCACGACTCTTCATTCGTTGACTAGCTCGTTATCAGAGAATTTCACATGTGCGACAATAATCATATATCTCCTGTCTGAGTGTTTCATGCTCCAGCCAGGGTGTCCTCTGCTAGGCCCAGGCCTCAGCCTGCCAAGTCCACTCTGCCTGCCGGGCTTACAGCAGACCCTGGCAACTCTCCCAGAAGGGGTCTTGCCAGTCCCAAGACCACCGCTAGAACCACCGCCACCACCACGGCAGTTCTTACACCACTGAGGTTGACTTAGAGGGGACCCATCGGAGAAGGGAAGGAGAGTGGTGGGCGGGACCCAGACTAAGGGAAGGTGAAGGTGAGGGTGGGGCTATAGGTATCACCTGTTGCTCCCCACCCAGGAGACCACAGGTACCAAAGTCTAAGTTGCTGAGCTGCACTTTGGAGCAGCTACTCTCAGGCTTGGACTCCAAATTTTCCAAGACTTGAAGATTTTTTTTCCTGTAGGTTCCCCCTGGCCTGTAGGGCAGTGGCTGGGGCGGGGGGCTGGGGGTGGGGGTTGTTGTAGGCATGGACAGGGACAGCAACTCCAGCAACCATCTGGCCCACCTGTTGTCTGAGCCCTGAGCTGCCATCTGTGCCTCTGGTCCAGTCTCTATTCTGAAGATCCTCTCACGTGCTGGCCCTGAAGCCTGGGTGTTGGGGTCCAGGGCCCAGTGGCCTAGCGGCACAGAAGTCAGTCCTGGCTCCTTGACACCTCTGCTTCCTCCTCCCCCACACTAATTTAGCCACCCGCTCTCTGAACCCACTCATATCATAAATAAGAAATGGGCACACTAATACTTAAGGGGAAATGGTTTGGCTGAGCCCTAGTGGCTTAGTGGTTGTGTGCGGGACTGTGGCCCACAGGGCTGACAGTTCAGATCCAGGAGCAAGACTGGGCTTCCTACTCCCACCAGGGCAGTGATGCCACACACACACACACAAAAGGGGGGTATAATTAAGAGGAAACTAGACTGTTTGGCATTAAGAAAATAAATATCAGTCGGTACCTATCAGTACTGCACAGATATATAGCTACCCAAATACTACCATTAGGCTATGTATAAAATCAGGCTGTTTTGGTGATAAAGAATGGGTTTGCTCAGGTATAAAATAATGGCGATTTGTCCAATAGCGGTCCTATGTTGGCAGAGGGTAAGAGAGAAAAAGGAAAGAGAACTTAATTGAGAAAAATCTTAGAAGTAAGGAATAGAACACAGTCAATTTGGCTGCAGTTTGAGATTAGGACAAGTGGGCTGAGGACTGGATTATCTCAATCGCAGTCATTTGAAATGGCTTCTAAATGTAATGTGCGGACTTCTAAATGTAATGTGCACTTCAGCCGCTGCTTTTTATGTTCATTTTTAGAGTCAACTAACAACTTACTCTAGGATCAGTTTGATGGTTTTTTGGATTTCTGATTTCCATTTCCTCTTAATTTAGGCTTACATGTGTGGTCTTATTTCTTACAGCATCTGCTTCATTGCCAACCAATACTCTTAAAAGTGCACAGTTCAGAATTTGTAGTGAAAATATGAGGTGGGCTTGCCCATCACGGTTGAGCAGAGCCCTATGAATTGGCTCTCTCAAAGGTCATTGATCAGCACCTCTGCCCTTAATAAGGGACCCATACCTGCTCTGAAAGTCACCTATTTCCCTCATCAATGACTACGAATGGGCAATTTCCTTCACACAGAAACTTACATTAAAAAAAATACCTACAAGTGTTAGATGTAAGATAGGAAAATGCTAGTGAGTATAAGTTAGCAGAGAGTAACTTCCTATCCATAATCACAAATCCAGATACACAAATGATAAGCATAGTGCAAAAGGAGACATTTAATATGTTGGCGAGTAGCTGATTTAATTTAGAAAGATTATTCGTCTTTCTGAAAAGTAGGATCAAATCCTGGACTTATTATCTCCAAGGCTTTAGTAACACAACATTCAAAGACTCTGAGCACATTCACCCAGAATATAAATGTCAAACTGTCAAAATCATGAAAGTTCTCTGAAGTAACTTTTGGAAAAAGCTGAGCAGGAAAGTAAATCCATAAACATCATAAAGAGGTAAAAAAAAAAAAGTCTCTTCTAAAAGTAAGTGAAATCATTCAGCATTCAGCACTCTCCCCCCACAGTGATCTTAATTCCATTTGGAACTTAATTCATGCAATTTCTTCTTTTCATATCATTCCACTTTGAAAAAACTCCAGTGAAAATTTATAGCTTTTCACACAAGGAGTTCATGTGAGGAGGTAGCTTTTTCTAAAGCATTGTTTGCTCTATTATTTAGCGTTTTAAAAATAAAGCAGTAATAAATATCTTAGCTATTTCATGCAGAGCAAAACATTTTAGTACACTTAGAAGTGTTATTATTTAAAATGGCCATCCAGGGCATTTTATCTTTCCTCGACATATTACTGTGGAGTGACATAGCATGCAAACCCAGTCCTGCATTTGTTCCATAGACTTTTTTTCCTCCTTTCTTTAGTAGTAGTGTTAGCAAGTGAGTCCTTCTTAAAGAGCCTGCAGCAAGTGATGGGTTCTTGCCAAAGAGAAAGCTCACTGTCAGCGAGTCAATACTTTCTCCCATGGAACTGCTAGTGATTTTGAACTTCAGACCAGAGAGATCACAGCCCCATTCATAAGCTCTGCACCACCCTGATACTTCAGGTGTCTTCAAATAGCTGACATCTTCAGCTTTCCTTAGCCTTCTCTCCTCTCACTGTTCCTTTCTTTCTTACAAGAAAACAACTTTCTTAATTCAACACTTTCAATGTCCTCCACAGATTGTCCATTTGATGCACACTTGATCTGAATAAAGCAAAAGAAGTTTGACGGGTCCTTCCTTCCGTATGTATGAGGTGTCTGGGCACAGTGCTGGATCTGGATGTATAAAGCAGATACCATACTACCTCTTCTCTGAGTTTCTGTGTATGTTTTAGGGAGAAGATGGAATTCTTTAACATTATATTACCAATAAAACAATTTAACAAATGTCATTAAATAATTTGAGTTTTGTGGGGAATGAACTTCACCATTGATTTCCCAAATTGGAAAAAATTAAGGTCATTTGACATCCAGTACCCAAACAACTGTAATGACTACCTTTGTTAGTAATACTACAATCATATTTAAAAACCAATGAAACATTTAAGTTGTGAATTAAAGTTAACATTCATATCTTATTATTGAAAATATAGTAAATATTGCCAGTATAGTAAATATATTGCCATGCTGTCTCATCTCATCTTACCAGTAGGTCAAGATTCCCTCCTGAAAGTGCTGCTTCCCTACTGCCTACGAAAGTGCTACTTCCCTACTGCCATTCAGTTAATTCCAATTCATAGGACTTGAAGGACAGTATAGAACTGCTCCTATGAGCTCCCAAGCCTATAAATCCTCATCTTCTTCCCATATTGTTGCTGGTAGGTTTGAACCAAGGACTGACCATACAGTTAGCAATTTAATGAGTAGCCCACTATGTCACCAGACCTTCCTCAGAAAGGCATTCAGCAAATAAAATCCACAGTGTATTTTCCATTCACTCACAATCCTCTGGAAAAGGTATAAGAATCTGGGGATATCCTTATTTTTTCTCTTCTGGAATCTTTATAGAAATAAGCTAGAATACTCACATGTGACTTTCATGTATTACTGCTTACTTTTGTGGTTGTTTCCCCAATAAGAACTCAACTTTTTTTTCCTGGCTAGTATCTCCTTCTTTCTTTTTTTGGGGGGAGGGGTGTCATCACTGCCCTCTGGTGGGAGCAGGTGGCCCAGCCTTGCTCCTGGAGAGCTGCTGCTGGATTTCAACCGCTAGCCCAGTGGGCTGCAGGCCTGCGCACAACCACTACACCACCAGGGCTGAGACTTCCTGGTTAGTATCTCCTGGTGCTCTATGAATCTTTCCCATTCTTTGTGGAATTAATGTTTCCATTTATTACATGACAGGTAATCAATATTATACTCACACTTTTGTTCTCAAGATCTTATTCTTTTCAACCAGCAGTACCAGGCTGAGTTCTCTAGAGAGGCAAACCCTATACCTGATTTGTGTGGGTATAGGAACTGACAAACAAGAAGCAGGAGGATACAGCAGGAAGAGCACAGACTGGTGGATGCTGGGCTGAAAGGATCCAAGGTCTGCAGTCTGAAGATAACTCCTGGGATGGGGATGGGATACAACAGGAGGTTGGGGAACCAGATGGAGGATCCAAATCCAGCAGTAAGCATGAGCTCACTCACACATACTATCAATTGATACTAAGAGTAGGCCAGATCCTGAATGAAAACCTCCCTCAATCAAATCAAGTCTGTGACCAGTCTAAGATCTATTGTCCCCACAACGGCTTGATTGTGCACAGAAAATCCTCTCATGGAGCTTGCCACACTATGTTAGAGCATATCGTGAGAGAATCCTGAGCCACGCAAGTTGACAAAAAACCTATCAGCCCCTGTAACAACCCTGAATTCTATGCTACCGGGGCTCAGCCCCAAAGGGAGTATATTTTAATAAAAATTGAACACTAGAATTTGAAGATACATAGAAAACTAAGAGATTAAAAACGAGATTCTGTGGGTGAAATATTAGACATGTAGAAAGTATCAAAAGAATGTGAGCAATACAAAGAGTCACTAAAAACTGGTCCATGACATTGGGCCTCCACTCTAGTACTTCCTCAATAAAAGAACACTTTGTTCTATTAAATTGGCATTCCATGATGCTCACCTTTCTGACACAATCGCTGAAGACAAATGTGCACATAAACAAAAGAGGTGAAAAAAACTGATGGTACCCGGCTACCGAAAGATATAGCATCTGGGGTCTTAAAGTCTTGAAAGTAAACAAGCAGCCAGCTAGCTGAGAAGCAATAAAGCCCACACGGAAGAAAAACCACCAGCCTATGTAACCATGAAGTGTCAAAGGATCAGGGATAAGGCATCAGAGAATTAAAACTTATATCATTATAAATTAGGGGGAGTACAGGTTGGGGACCCAAAGCCTATGTGCAGGTAACTTGACATCCCGTTACAGAAGGCTTGTGGGGAGGAGATGAGTCAGTCAGGGTATGGTGGAGCAATGATGAAGCATATAGCTTTTGTCTAGTTCTTAAATGCTTCCTCCCCACCACTCTCAGGATCCCAATTCTGCCTTACAAATCCAGCTAGACAAGAGGATATACACAGGTACAGACAGGAACCGGAAACATGAGGAATCCAGGAGAGGTGATTCCATTAAGACCAATAGTGAGAATGCGGAAACTGGGAGGGTGATGGGAAGGTGGGGTAGAAAGGAGGAACCAATTACAAGGATCTATATATAAAACCTCCTTCCTGGGGTATAGACAACAGTAAAGTGGGTGAAAGGAGACATCAGACAGTGTATGATGCTGACAAAATAATAATAATTTATAAATTATCAAGGGTTCATGAGGAAGGGGGAGCAGGAGGGAGAGGGAAAATGAGGAGCTAATACCAGGACGTTAAGTAGAAAGCAAATGTTTTGAGAATGATGATGGAACCAAATATACAAATATGCTTGGCACACAATGGATGTATGAATGGATTGTGATAGAGTTGTATAATTCCACCCCCCCCCAATTTTTTTTAAAAAACTGGTCTATGTTCAAACATTTTAGAAAATAGCATATGATCAAGAACCCAATGGTTCATGAAGAACATGTCCAAACTGTACTTAAGGTATTCACAAAAATAAGGAAAACTCAGGTATTGACAGACACCAAATAAGATGCTTCAATGAACAGATATGACACTGGAGGTGCTCATTTATCTATGCCAAGGAAATCTGAAGATAGCTACCTGGTCAAACACCTTGAAGACATTCATATTTGTATGCATTACCAAGAAAAGTGAACCAAAGAATATGGAAATCATTGCATAAAATCATTAATATCACATGCAAGTAAAAGTTCATTGAAAAGAATTCAAATATGGTTGCAGCAGCCATTGTTGGGGAACTGCCAGAGAGGTCAGATTCAGGGATTCAGCAGAGGCCAAAGAAAGAAGGATATGATTAATAATATCAAAATATATTAACTGAAAGAGAAGAATACTAGAAAAATGTTTGCTTGCTTTTTCTTGACTATGCCAAGCTATTCTGCTATGTGAATCATAACAGACTATGGGTAATATTGTAAAAAAATGAGAATCTCAGAGTACTTAATTGTGCACATGCAAAATTTGTATATAAGCCAAAAGACAGCTCTTTGAACATGGTCTAAATTCAAGAATGGCATGCATGAAAATTATACCCTTTCACCATAATTATTCAATCTGTGTGACTATTCTCTTTTCATTCTTTCTTCTGATCATCCCTCACCCTGGCTGGCCCCTTTATTCTGATTTCAATCAAAACACCTTGGCAGGTCATTAACTCGAATAAAGCATGTTAATTGAAACCCACTGCCTCACTTGACTTTTCTTTCTTTCTTTTATTTTTGTTTTTTGGGCATCACTGCCCTCTGGTGGGAGTAGGTGGCCCAGTTTTGCTCCCAGAGAGCTGATGCTGGATTTGAACCGCCAGTCCAGTGGGCCGCAGTCCAGCACACAACCACTACGCCACTGGGGTTCAGCCGGCTTTTCTTTCATTCCTGTTCTAACATAATGGTGCCCAAAGTCGGGAGATATATTTATAGGCAGGACTGTCCAAACATTAACCTCCCTTTAACCTCTTCCTTGGTCTCTTCCCAGACTCATTGAAGCAACTGTGGCTAGAAATCTTCCAACTACAAAAACATGAGGTGAGTGTGAATATTTACATTTTTTATCTCTGGGTTCTTTGCTCTTCTCTACCTTAAAGGACCCTCTTCTCAGATATCATAAGCACTTGGTCTTATGGATCTGACCTTTGGGCTTGGGGGACAATCAGAAAGGGATGTCTTACTGTTTTGCTACCCTCACTTCTCCCACTATTGAATTTGGGTTTAACAAATTTAACTCTTTGAAATATGTTTACCTCTCAAGAACGTAAATACTCACTCATACCCTTTCCCCATCTCTTCCCAATTCCTGCTACCCAGGACAAAATTCCCCTTCTGAGCAATAAAATTTCCTTTGGTCCTTCAGACTATGCTAAATGATAGACCGCCTCTATGCCTGTGTGCTTCATCCAAATTTCATCCCTGCTGTTTTTACACCCTCCTTCTTATAAGCTTCTTCATCAATTTGTTCCAAAATTCTCTCACTCCTGCCTTGTCTTCATCTTCTCCCATGACCTTAAAGCCGACAAGCTATAATTGATAGCCCCTATCCTCTTATCTCAAACAACTTCTGCAGCAGCTCATCCCTCCCCTACACCTTTATGTCAGACAGGGTTCTCTTAGAGAAAAAAAAAAACCAGGACACTCGTAATTCTCTTTATATATTTATATGGATAGAAGGATATATAAGATAAGAAATAAACAGTTAACTTATCTATAAAGCAATACAAATGGCTTGTGCAACTCACTTGTGTGAGACAGCTAGTAGTCTGGTAGTCCTTGGAGTCTTGAGGGTCGCTGAGTAGTCCTCTGCAGAGCAATTCAGGCTATCCAGTCATAGGCAGCAAACAGAAAAAAAGCAGGTCACCAATGGTCAGCCAGATGACAGAGCCCAACAGTCTCCAGCTCGAGAGATGTATATTTAAGGAGCGTGGCAAAGCAGGGCTTCAAGGAACCTCAACTCACAACTACGCAGTCCACGATTAGGTGTGCCACAGGTAGTGTGGCTTGGAGGTCGAGGCACAGGATGAACGAGGCAGCCTGCTGGTCCGAAGATCCAAAAGGAAGAGAGCAAGGGCGGAGCTTGCCAAGCCTTTCCTACCTCCGCCCTTCAATTGATCGCGTGTGTTCATTGGCCGTATTGTCACCACGGACCTACCTATCGTCTTTGGCCATGTTGGCACTGCAAGCTTACCTCTTACAACCTTCTATGTCTTCCCTTACTCCTCTTTCTACATCACTGGTTTCCGCCCATTCAGTGCCATCTTTCATGCAATCTGACACTAAGCCCCTGCTGCTGGCACCATCTCCACCCCCGGCCAGTTTGCTTTCAACTCTTCCCTGCACAGAAGCAGCTACATTGACTCAGAAGACTACATTCTCTAACCCTGGTCTCCTCCTTCCTCTCCATAAAGTCGTGGGAGCAGAGGGGATGGTAAAAATACATACTGCTTTCTGAAATTTATGGTTTATCTGTTCTAGGAAGATGTCCAGAACCTTTACTTCTGACTTAATCACATATGTTAAAAAGTTTGAAAATCTCAGTCTTACAATCTTACCTGGCATGATATCTATATAGTTCTTATAATTACTCTATCTCCTGAAAACAGGGAGAACATCTGGACAATAGCGCTACAGAGAAGCAATAGTATTCAAAAGAAAATTTTTATATAGCCTCTCAAAGACTTTCCATGAATTGACGGAATTAGTCCTCCACACTAGGTAGTACTACATTAGCTCATCCACATCTTCTCTCACAGATCCCGACATGAGGAAAGAGCTTTAAAAAAAAGTACTGGGTATATCTGAACCAGTTAACACTGGGTCACAAGTGAGTGAGCCATTTGGATCCTGATTCCTGCCAGAGCCTAGTTGAGAATGTAATCAAAATGGGACTCTAGGAAGGTGACTGCCTTCTCTGCCCTATAATTGGAAAGATAATCTCTTCCATAATGCCTCTCTTTAATAATTTCTCTGCCAGGGCTCCTAGGCTCAGCAATAAGAAACTGGCAATGCAGCCCAGGGTCAAAGGGCCACAGAAACCACCTATCTTGTGCCCAGGGTAACTATTGCCATCCCAGATAAGTCCATTGAGTTCCTTTCCACATATTCTACATTACTTACACACTTATGATATACTTCTTTAGCAAAGTCTGCTATTCCAGAAGTCACGGATATTGTATCACAGCCACTATTTACAGGAACAAGTTCATATAACCGGTATTATGCATAAATTCTCACTCCAGCTTCTAATCATTCTATATTGTCTCATCCCTTTATTGGACAGAGATAGTCTTACTAAATTCAAAACAGGAATATCTATGCAACTAACAGGCACTGCCGGCTCTTCTCTGACATGCAGTACCAGACACTCTGCCTGCCTTCACTTTCCTCCCAAATGACTATAATGCCACAACACTCCCCACCTGTTAGTTCCCTTTAGCACCTGATCAGGTTAACCAACAAGGGTGGAATGGCACTCAACCTTTGAGTGATTTACATCATCAGCTTATTTACATCAGGTTAAAAGGTCCCTTAAAACTTATTAATGTGCCCCAGTACCCTATCACCCTCCAATACTTGAAAAGCCTAAATTTATAATCTCCAAAACTCAAACTGAGTCTGTTGAGGTCCATGCACTCTCCCCACAACACACAGACTCTACAGATCACTAAATTCAATAACAGCTAAAGATTTGTTCAAGATCTTAAAGCCATCAACTCTGCTGTCTTGCTATTCATTCCATTGTTCCCAACCCTTATACTCTGTTCCACTCAATACTATTAAAAAAATGTGCCAGACAGGCTTAGTGCTATGTTAGCTACAAAAAAAAGTTATAGACACTAGGAAGTGAAGTTCCAAAGCCAGCTAGTGGAAAAGATTTAGTAAGCTGAAAGAAGTATAAAGAAAGGAGTTTAGACTTAAAACTAGAATGTCTGGCTGTGCCAGAGTATGTTAGAGAGGAAAGCTAAACATGAGGGCATACCATAAGTTGAAGAAAGTTTATGGAGAGGTGAATTTGGTCATGTTTTCAGATACCTGCAAATAATGAGTTTTTAAGAACATTTAAGGAAAGTGGATTTTATTTGCCTTGATTTACAGGGCCTGCAAATCATGAATCTTTAAAACAAAAGAACAATAATAACTGACTTCAAATCTTAATCTTCATGGCACTACACTTAGGAAGTTTCTTAGTCTAATAAGTACAACCATGTGTTTTGGATCCTGTTTTTTCCACTGCTTTCAAAATGTTTGTTGCACAAAAGTATACATGTCTTCACCAATCAGACATGCATAGCACTGTATATGGCTGGATTTCAACCCATAAAGCTCTCTCTGGACCCTGCCAAAAAAGGACAATGTTAGCTTGTTCACTGTCCGTGTCTAGCAGGAAGAAGTTTCAGAAGATAGAGCCCTTCGCCCATGTTCCTTATTATTAACTCACAGAAGTCTTCCCCCCTCTCTTCACAGTTCTGATGGTGCTACAGCCAGGGGTGAGTACATTCCTTTGTTCATTCTCTCTTTCACATGACCATATGTCCCTCTTTCTAGCTCTCCCTTTCTTACTTCAGCTATTCTCTCTTCACAGTTTTCCAGACTCCCCGATCCTCCCCCCTCTATTCTCATTCCAGTCTAAACACCCAGACAGGTTGTTAAATCTAATAAAATCTCTTAATAGAAACCCACACTCTGGCTCCACTTTCCTTTTATTCCCCAATCTAACAGCAAGCACACCTTTGAATAATCAATAATTTGAGAGCAAAAGGGTAGCATTTACCCAAAAACAAGTTTCTGAAAGGTTGGGAAAAGAAGAATATAATCAAGAGACACAGGGAGGGAGCAGTATAAAAAATTTTACACTGTGGGGATTGCAAACAGTGAGATGAAACAAATGTACATGAATTACTGAATATAAGTTAATCATTTGGTCTGCTGACCTTCACCCAATTCACAATAAAAAGTATTTTTAAAAATAAAGAAATCAACTGATGTATTAGCATTAGGCAAATATACAGCAAAACCCCCCACAAAACCCTCTCCTGAAAAGCTTAGTTGTCATTTGAAGGATTCATGTGCATGTGACTGAAACCCTGGTATTTTAAATTGTGCCATATATTTATGAAAGTTAGACAGTGAACTAGGAAGACTTAAAAAATATGGATGTTTCTGGATTATAGTGTTTAAAAATATTATACCACAGATTGCCAGAATAACAAACAAATCTGTCTCTGAAGTATAGCCAGAATTCTTCTTAGAAGCAAGGATGATGAGGTTCTATCCAAATACTTTGTTCATGTTATCAGTGGGAAGCAGTCCCTGTAGAAGGGCATTGTGATTGTTAAAGCAGAGAGTAGGCAAAACAGAAGACACCCCCCCCTCTCCCCAGCCCCAGATAGACTTACAGAGTCTTTGGTCAAATACAGCAAATGTGAGGATGGGCCCGAACTAGGAAATGCTTCCTGCTGCTGTATTTTGAGTGGCGACAGATTCAATGACACCTGAGAACATTAGAATTAAAATTAACTTTTCTAAAGGTCAAAGGAATTTTAGAAATAAATAAACAGTACACATCAAATAGTGAAAGCTTAAAAAAAACCCAGTATAACATCATAATACCAGTATTGTGCCCCCAATGTAACAGCCATAACAATTGGTGTTATTCGCTACGATATCTCATGGTGTTGTAGTTCCTCATGGGTCTCCTCTAGCAGTACACACAGAATCCTAAGTCATGCTTATTAACAAGTTTACCCACGTAGTAACATGTGATTACATTGTTATACATTTCTTAAAGGTAATATTTTTTAAATTTATTTTTAATTTTTTTAATTTTTTGGGAGGCATCCCTGCCCTCTGGTGGTCGTGGGAGCTACCCAGTGCTGCTCCGGAGAGCCACTGCTGGATTTGAACTGCCAAGCCTGCAGGCTGCAGTCCCTCACTTATGCCACCGGGGTTCAGCCAAATGTAATATTTTAAGGTGTATGAATACTAACAATAAAACTGCTTTGGGGCTGAGCCCCGGTGGCATAGTGGTTGTGCGCGGGACTGCGACCCACTGGGACGGAGGTTAAATTCCAGCAGTGGGGCTGGGCCTCCTACTCCCACCACCGGAGAGCAGTGATGCCCCCCCTCCAAAAAAAAACAAAAAAAAAAAACTGCTTTGTAACATCTCTCTACATTTAATTAGATTGCTAATTTCAACATTATTAATGGAACTGAAGTCTTTTCAAATTTTTTATTTTTCTTTAATTACTATTTCATTCTCAAAAAAAGTTGAAATCATTTCAACCATACTACTTATCATTTAATTGTAGTTGAGACATGCGAAATTTTGACAGAATCCATGACAATAAAAACACTGGCTGCAATAAATAGACCAGCATATGCACAATGCCCGTGAAGAGGAAACCAGATCATTTGGAACATAATAGGTAATAGCTACCGTAATTGATCAATAATAACAGCTCCTATGAGAGGCCATTAGAAGGCCCCATAAGTAAATTAGCACAGTTTTAACCTTATAAGTGGATATATTGATACATGTAAACTGAGGTTTAAAACATTGATCATTTTTGGTTATTATTAACTATAGAATATTTTTATTAAAAAATAATTAATGTCTGCTGAAACACCACACAAAGATTTCCGATAGTCATTTTGGTGTCATTTCCTCTGGCACTGTGACCCAGTACATTCTGCATTCCTTACAATACCCTAGTGATGCCACTGGCCAGAAGACAAATTCCAAACAACTTAAACAAGGACATGTTGGAATGTTAAGATCCACACGTCACCGTTTGTAACACTTCTATATACTCACAAAACAGAAGAATGTGGCGGCGCAATGAGTTAGGCATTGCTATGTGCTCTGCCTCCCCACAAAGGTACCAACTGCACCACACAGAAGGATGAGGTTTTCTCTCCCAATAAAGGTCCAAAGTTCTAGGCAGGGTCTCTGCGTCAGAATCAAGTCATTGGATGTGGGATACAATAACTACCATAAGAAAGCATCAATCTAAAACAACATTTCAGGAGAAAAATAAACAAAAATACGATCCTAGAGGAGCTTTTTACATACACAGAATATACTAAGAGTATGTTACATCTTCTCAAGAGTACATAAAATGTTTATACATATTTAAAATTTTGATCATATATTAAGCCATAAATATAGCATCAGTAGGCAGCATAAGGAATAATTGTTACAAATAATACTTTGTGACTACATGGCAAGAAAATTAGAAATTGAAAAATCAAACAAAGAAACATGGAAAAAGTCCTTTCGCATGGAAAGTACAAATATCCTATTAATTTAAACCTTGGGAAAAACTTAGAAATACAAACAAAAATTACATTAGTTCTACAAAACAACAATAATACATTTATCAGTGGAATATGTCAGTCATTGATCAGATATTTCATAGCACTCTACTACTTTCTTTAAATTTTAATTTAATTTCTCCTTGAAAGATCTAGAAAAACCCCAAAGTAAAAAGAAAGAAAGAAGAAAAGCCAAAGCAGGAAATAATAAATATTTAAGAAGTAAAATTAAAGAAGTAGGAAACAGAATAAAAGTGCAAAAGTTAATGTGTAAAAACCTTGATAAACCAAAACAATGAATGCAGCATTTGTTAGTTGGGGCAATCATGTCAATTTCAGGATTGGGAGGGTAGGGATGGAATCTATCCTGTCAGTCTGGAGATAGCTAATGAGACCTCTGTGTGGGCATGGCTTTCTCCTGAGAATTCTGGGAAATCTGGCTGTTTTTGGAGGTGAGAGATTTACAACTCAGTCCCTTGGAGATGCTCTTCTGACAAAGCACAAAGCTGACTCCCTGTGAAACGTCTCAGAGGAGAAGTCATATGGACTTATTCTGATGTAACCAGACCTCAGAAGCTGAAAAAGCCATGTAGAGACCCCTGGCAGTGCTGAGATACTTAAGAAGCCACAGAGAGGCACCTGTCAGTGCTGAGATGCTTCCACCACCACTGGATCCCCAAGGCTCTGCACCCACTGGCCTGTGATTGTCTGTGTCTCATGAGTCTGAAGAGGGCTTACAGATTGGTATTGGACATATGGACTAGTATCGGACTATCACCTTGAACTGGACTAGGTTGGGATGTTTTCTTGATTTACAGTTGCTCTTGTGTATAAAACTCTTTGTTATACCCATGAGTGTTTATGAATTGTTTCTCTAGTCTACCTGGAATGACACACTAGTTTAATAAAGAAAAAGGAGAGAAATCACAGATACACAAAGTAAGAAATTAGGAGAGAGAAATAACTATTGACACAGGCAATATGAAGATAGAAAAGCATGAAGGGCTATGTCAATTACTTTAGTGGAAGTAAATGTGCAAACTTAGAAAGAATGAACAATTTATCAGAAAAAATATGTCTTACACAATAGAATCCAGTAAAAACAGAGAGCTTAAAGAAACCAATTTTCACTGATAAAATAGCTATTAAAGAATTACTTCACAGAATCACCAGGGAGTTAGTTTCACTACAGAATCAATCAATTATATATATATATATATTTAATATATGTAATACACTACAGAATCACTCAATTATACATATACATATGTATATATGTATAATTTTGAAAAGCAGAAAACTTCATAAACAAACTCAAAATAAAAAAAATGTAAAAATGAAGACGTTAACCACTAATATTTTAAAAATACAAATTCAGACTACAAGATACCATATCTCATCCATCAGATTTGCAAACACTCAGTAGCTTGATATTACTTCAGTTGATGAAATTTTGGGAAAACAGTCTTATACATTCCTGATGGAATGTGGAAATGACCTTTATGGAAATGACTTTGACAATATATACCAAAGCTACATATGCATACATTCTTTTAAAAATTATTTTATTGGGGGAATCTTACATGTCTTTTCACAATCCATCCATCCATCCATCCATTGTGGCAAGCACATTTGTACACATATTGTCATCAACATTTTCAAAATATTTTCTTTCTCCTTGGGCCCTTGGTATCAACTTCCCATTTTCCCCCTCTCTCTCCCACTCTCTTGCTCATGAAACCTTGATACATTATTATTATTTCCATATCTTACATCCTACTTCTACAAATTTACCCTGAAGCTCATTTCAAACAAATCTGAAAAAATAAGAAAGGTCATTTGTTGCAGCAGTATGAGTAATAATGCAAAAATCCTTCAAAAAGTACATAAGAGTTCAAACATGGCAAATTGGTTGAAAATGATGAAATTCTCAAAAGTGCTAAGCAGCTAGCCAAACATTAGTCATCGAGATCCAGTAGCTGCTCCTGGATGGAAAAGGGTAGTGATTTGCTTCTGTGGAGATTATAGCCTAGGAAATCCTATGGGGGCACTTTTATGCTGTCTCATGGGTTACTTGGAGTGGGAATCCTTTTGATAGCAGAGAATAGTTTTAGTTGTTTTTTTTTTAATGAGGAAGAATTCTATAACCTTCCATAAAGACCATAACTGAGTGGATTCTGGACATAATAAATAGAGGGAAATATGCATAAGAGCATGTATATAAAGGAACATTGGTTGTGTTGAATAGTTTCATCTGTTGAGTACAATGTATATCTGAAATATAACACCCATAACTCATTTACAGAAACAGGCCATACACAAGTGATTGTATATGAAATGGTTAAAAAGCACATGAAGATACTCAACATCATCCGTCACCCAAGGTGTCCATCCACTATTGAATGTATACAGAAAATGTGGGACCACCTTAGTCGCTGTAGATCTCAGAATGAAGTCTCTGAGTAGCATAACTACTACTCTATTCTTGCTTGATGTTTCATTTTAAATTGTGCATTGTGGGAACATGGTATTTTAATTCAAGCTCTGCCAAATCCTTTGAGGTTTGTTACTATTTTGATATTTTGTGAAGTTGTTTCTTCCCAAGTAAGGCAGAGTTTTGTTTTGGTTTCCTTGCACACTGAGTCAATGTGGTGTATTGTTGGTTGTCAAAATAATCATGGCTTTGGGACTTTGAATTGGTAAATATTAAATATTCATGCTATGTGATAAAAGCATGGATTCATACTGTCTGACTCCCAGGCATCAAAAACTTTATGCTCAGATAGTATATATACAAACAAGATAGAGAAATACATGTCAAACTGTAATCATCAAATCAAAAAAATTATTTTGGATGTCTTTTGTGTTCTTGCTTTTCAATTTTCTGTGCTACATATTTTTGAAGTTTGATGGAAAAAAAACATAAAAAAAAACCTGCATGGAATCCCATTGCTTATAGAATAAATCTAGTTTTATATACCCTTCATCCCAAAAGTAGATTCAGACAATGGAATACTATTCAGCGATAAGAAACCTGGAAATATATATTGATGAACTTGAACATCATTATGTGTAAAGAAGCCATACTTTAAAGATTACAATATAAGAGCTTGTTTGTATGGAATGTCTGTAGACAGAACATAGTCTAGTAGGTGCCTGGGGATAGGATTGAGAATAAGAATTTATTGTAACTGGCAAGATAGCTAACTGGAGTGGATAAGCCTGAAAAGTGGTTTGTGACTATGGATGTACAACTCTTATTACAATTCACTGAACAGCACTCTTAAAATTAATCTTGTGTATGGAACGTATATTTTAATAAGTATTTCTCCAGACCTGAGGATTTTATGGTATATAAAGTATGCATCAAAAACTATTCTTCTTTTAAGCATGTTATAATGACCAACCAATCTGCTTTGCCTAACTGTCCCATTTTACCACCAAATGTTGTTGTTTCTCAGAACTTTTGGTCCTGGGTAAACAAGTTCTGCGTAAAGTCGGTGGGGTAAGCAAGCACAGTTTATTGCTTTTCTTCATAAAAAGAAGAAAGAGAGGAGAACAACACATGCAGATGAAGACCTACAAGAGAAAGAGAGAATGAGTGTGCTGAATATGGTTTTAACTTTTAGAAGCCTGTCAATATTCTGTAAATTAAAACTAAGTCAATAAAAGTGGGAATGAAAGGGGTAACTTAAAACTGAAAAACAAGCAAACTAAACCCCAAGATAAAAAAAGCCCAATTGTATCCCAAAACAAATGGCAATCATATTGAAAAAGAAATAATCCTAACAATTTATAAACTCAGAAGTTCACAGTATTTCCTTAGCTTGAAGCAAGGTATAGTCAGAAGAAAGGTGCAATCAAATCCCAAACTGTTTAAAGTGAATTTTATTTTGTTTTCTCCCAAACACATGATCAGAGAAATTTAAAAACTATTATAGAATTAGATACGTGAATAAATATTTTTAAACTTACTTAATAATAAATATTAATTAATAGCCAAAATTCTGAAGTAGAATGAGAAAGGCAAGCATCTATTGGACATTGTGTTAGTATGAACTCAGGGTTCTTGAAATACACATACTCTGGGCCTATACACATGTAATTGTATGTGTACGTGCATATTTGTGGGTGCATGTCCATGCTTCCTGGTTATCTGAGGAACAGGTCTGGAAACAGACACCTCAATAGCAGGTGAACATACCTAACAACCACATGCTCGTGTTTATTATCATTCTCTAGAGTTCCAAAGTGGAAGGACTCAGCTCCCTACTGAA
Organism: Nesogale talazaci; assembly: GCA_004026705.1. Taxonomy (NCBI): domain Eukaryota; kingdom Metazoa; phylum Chordata; class Mammalia; order Afrosoricida; family Tenrecidae; genus Nesogale; species Nesogale talazaci. The sequence continues at coordinate 3,692 of PVJH01027644.1, read as the reverse complement.
AACTTTATGCATAGCTTCGAAGCATCATCAGACACTGAAAGCCTACACAGTGCAAGCAGAACATTATCTGAGACAATGCAGGAGGGTGGACCCCTCAGCTTCCAGGGCACTCAAAATGGGCCTGAAGAAGGGACTGGTTTGTTGGAAGGTGAGTCGACCACCACGACAGGAATTCGGGAAAGTTTGTGGGAGTAGGGTTTTCAGGTTCTTCACTTGCTAATGGGGCATGACTTAAGGTAAAGAGAAACAGCTGCAAAAGTTTTCTAATGATCAGAACTTGGAATTGTGTAAAGTATGAACTTAGGTAAATTGGAAGTGGTCAAAATAAAAGGGAAAGCATGAAGATGGACATCCTAGACATCACTGAGCTGAAATGGACTGGTATTGGCCATTTCGAATCATAAAAACATGTGACTTATTATGCCAGGAATAACACAATGGCATCAATTGTCAGAAAGAATGCTGCCAAATCCACCATGAAGTTGTGTTGTTTTTGATAGGATTATAGTTCTTCACCTTCAAGAAACTCCAATCAATATAACTATTATTTCAATTTATGCACTAACCACAAAAACTAATGAAGAAATTGAAGAATTATACCAATGATTTCAATAGGAAACTGACCAAACATGAAATCAAGGTGCAATGATAGTGATTGGAAGGTAAAAATTGGAAACAAATAGGAAGGAATAGTAGTTGGAAAATATGGATTTGGTGATAGAAATGAAACTGGATATTGCATGATAGAGTTTTACAAAATCAATGCTTCATCTATAACAAATACCTTTGTCTCTTTTTATGAATCATTTTATTGGGGGATCTTACAGCTCTTATGAAAATCCATACATCAATTGCATCAAGTGCATTTTCACATATGTTACCATCATCATTTTCAAAACATATTCTTTCTAGGTGACCCCTTGGTATCAGGTGGTATCACCTCCTCTTCCCCCACCCTCCACTCTTGTGACCCCTTGATAAATTATAAATTATTGTTATTTTCATATCTTATACAGTTCACTGTTTCTCTTCACCTATGTTTCTGTAGTTTGTCACCCAGGGGGAGGGGATTATATGTTGATCATTGTGATTGGTTTCCTTTGTTGTTCTTCTCCTCCCGCCTCCCCCCTACCTTCATGATATCACTAATTCCATTACTATTCCTTAGGGGTTTATCTGTCCTGGATTCCATGTAATGATAGGCATCATAAGTACTATTAATTTTGTAAAGACAAGCACTTTAAATAGCAGTTTTCACAAATGTGCAATGAGTTGAAGGAGCTGAACAATGTTCTATTTCACACTGAAGTGAGATGTTGAGAGGAAAAGATTTTTTGTTTTTTTCTAAATGATTTTATTGGAGGCCCTACAGCTCCTATAGCACTCCATACATCTTTGTACACCTTTACACATGTTGTCATCTTCATTTCCAAAATATTTTCTACTTGAGCCCCTGGTATAAGCTCCTCTTTCTCCGTTCTTTTTTTTTTTTTTTTAACAAATCGTTTTATAGGGGGCTCATATAACTCCCATCATGATCAAGGCATATGTCAATTGTATGCAGACCACATTTGCACACTTGTTGCCATCATCACCCCTAAAACACTCTACCTCCACTTAAGGCCCCCGTACCAGCTCTCCGTATTTCCCTTCCCTCCCTACTACCCCTCCCCCATGAATCCTTAATAATTTACAAATTGTCATTACTTTTTCACATCGTACACTGTTCGATGTGTCCCTTCACCCACTTCCCTGTTGTTTGAACTTCAAAGAGGAAGTTATATGTAGACCCCTGCAATTGGTTCCCCCTTTCTACTCCACCTTCCCTCCACCCTCCTGGTATCACCACTCCCCCCACTAGTCCTGAAGGAATCAGCTGTCCTGAATTCTCCATGTTTCCAGATCCAGTGTATAACCCCTGGTCTAGCTGGATTTGTAAGGTAGAATTGGGATCATGATAGTGGGTGGGAGGAAGCATTTGAGAACTAGAGGAAAGTTGCATATTTTATTGTTACTACACCATACCTTGATTGGATCATCTCCTCCCTGCAACCCCTCTGTAAGGGTATGTCACTTCACCTGTTGATGGACTTTGGGTCTCCAATCTGTACTCCTCCTTATTTATTATATGATTTTTAGTTCTTTGATGCCTGACACTGGATCGACGCCTTGTGATCACACAGGTTGATGTACTTCTTCCATGTGGGCTTTGTTACATCTGAGCTACTTGTTTACTTTCATGCCTCTAAGACCCCAGATGCTACATCTTTTGATAGACAGGCACCATGAGCTTTCTTCACCACACCTGCTGATGTACACATTTGTCTTCGATGATCGTGTCAGGAAGGTAAGCATCATGGAATGTCAATTTAATAGAACAAAATGTTCTTGCACTGAAGAAGTACTTGAGTGGCGGTCCCATGTCCATCTGCTGTCCTAATACTAACCCTGTAAGTATACGCATGTTGATCTATTTTCCCATCGTCTTATATATTCACCTATGTATTTAGACCTCTATAAATTTAGACCTCTATAAATTAGACCTGTATTTAGACCTCCATATATTTAGCACTCTATAAATACTCTTTACCGCCCAGTTCTTTTCCTCTATTTCCTTTCACTTTCCTCTTGTCCACTATTATGCTAAGCCTCCATTTGGGTTTCAGTATTTTCTCTCTGTTGTATCACTCTTGATCGATCCCTATTGGGCCTCTCACACCCACCTTCTCACTGATTTTGAATTACTTGTTGTTCCTTTGTCCCTGGGCCAGTCAGCACCACCTCCTTTCCCCCTGCTCCCCATCTGTCCTCAGGAACCATCAGCCATGGGAGCATCATTTTTGTCTCTAGGCTGTTCATCCAGCCTATCTTATCTAGATAGACCTGCAGAGATAACATTATGTACAAAAAACAATCAAAGATTATTAAGAACCAAAGATGAAGCAACCAAAGAAAATAAAGCGATGGTAACAATGAAGAAACTCCAATGTCATATATATATATATGTAAAAAATAAAAATGATAACAAAATAAAAACCTGTAAATAGTTCAAGGTCTGTTTATTGATCTCCAGGAGTGTCCCCCAGTTGAGTGAATGGGTTGAGATACCCTGGTCCCAAAGTAGATTCTTGGCACTCCATCGGGAACTTCATGCTCTGTTGCACACCCTTAGTGTCGGGTGCAGTTGGGTCAGACAGGGTATATTCCCAACCCTGTTTCTCCACTTTTGTTCTGGAAGGGCCTTGGACTAGCGAGGGAAGCCCTTTTTCATAGTGGGGTCATTCTATGATCCTCTCTGTGCATCAGCTGTTCTGAATGGTAATAGCGTCCTGAAGGCTTAGTGGGCCAGAATGCACTCCAATCTCTCTTCCTCCCCACCCCCACCCCCTTCATTTGTTTTCATGTACTCTGGTCAGGCACATCTCACTCCCCAAGCTGCAGCTTCAGTGCTGACCTCCAAAGCAAACTCTTCTAGGGGGAGAGGCGGCTGCCCCTGCAGTTGGGATTGGTTGCTCAGACCTCTTCACTGGTTCCCTGCTCCATGCCGTCATGCTGCACACATCCTGGAACACTAGGTTTAAGTTTGTTTCCTTTTTCCCTGTAGAGCTATAAACAATATGCTCCCCTGAGGTGGGTTAGTACCCTATTCCCTCTCTACAAAACACCATCTGCTCCTCCACACTGCCTCCCCC
>PVJH01027643.1:0-28408 GCA_004026705.1 Nesogale talazaci | reverse complement strand
GTAATCTCTATAAATCTATATAAAATACAATTCACTAGTTCAGTCATATTAAGAAAACTTGTGGCTGAGCCCTGGTGGCGTAGTGGTTGTGCGCAAGACTGCGGCCCACTGGGATGGAGGTTTGATTCCAGCTCCATGGAGCAAAGGCTGGGCCTCCTACTCCCACCACCTGAGGGCAGTGATGCAAAAAAAAAAACAACAACAACAAAAAACGTGTACCACAATCATTACCGCAATCACTTTCAGAACATTTTCCTTTTCTTGTACTCAATGTTATTAACTGCCTGTTTCTCCCCACCTTCCCCAACCACACCCTCAAGGAACCATTAATCCAGTAGTATTTCTGTAAATTTAACTATCATTGCTTCTCGGCCTTTTGACTGAGAACAGCGTGGTATAGATTTAACTCTCCTAGATTTCATATACAGAAAAACTTACACAAGAACAAAGAAGGGGACAGCCCCAATTCCAACTGCATGGACAGCTGCCTCTTTCCCCCAGAAGAATTTACTTCAGAGATCAACACAGAAGCTACAGTTTAGGGAGAAAGACATGTCTGATCAGAGCACATGGGAACAAATGAAGGGGGAGGAGAAGAGAGTGGAGCACATTCTGACCCATCAAGCCTTGAGGATGAAATCCCGCTTAGAGCAGTCAATGCACAGAGAGGACCATTTGGCCAGTCCCACTCCAAGACACCACATTCCAGACTGACCCATAGCCCTACAGGGGCCAACACAGGAGACGGTGTGAGAATTGTGCCCAATCTGACCTCACCACACAAAATAATAATAATTTGTAAATTATCAAGGGTTCATGAGGGAAGAGGGCTAGGAGGGAGTGGTGGTGGTACAGTGACTAAAGCACTGGGTGATGATGTGAACTCACCAGGCACTTTGAAGAAGGAAGCTGTGGTTGTCTGCTCCTGTGAGGATGACAAGCTGGGAGACGCTGTAGGACAGTTCTATTCTGTCATCTAGGGTCATGATGATTTAAAATTGCAGAAAGGGGGAGGCTCCTTTAATTTGAAACTACTTTAAAAAGAAACCAATAATAATTCTGAAAGCAAAGTGTTTTTTATATATCTAGGTTTCCATAGTTATGTACTTTTAAGACAGGATCTCATTATACAATTTGACTAGAGATTTGAAATTAAGGGTATCTGTAATTGAATTATGGTAAAATCAGACTAATTGACAGAAAGATTGCACATCTATAAATTAGAAGCATTAAATCACAATGGATTTGTGTGTCTTTTATTTATAGTTTGTTATGCTGCATGCTACTATGTAACATATTGACCTAGAGAATTTGCATAACAACTCATAAATAATTTATATGAAAAGGCCAGATAAACTTAGAGTGAAAAAAAACCACAGGTCCTAAACGGTTTTCCACCTGTGGGTTATGATCTCTTTGGGGGTTGAACAAGTCTTTCCCAGGGGTGGCCTGATTGGTAACAGTAGCAAAATGACACTTATGAAATAACAACAAAAATAATTTTGTGGTTGGGGGGGTCATCACAACACAAGGGTCACGGCATTAGGAAAGTTGAGAACCACTGACTTAGGAGATTAGTGTGGGCCTAACTTATACATTTTTGGTCAAATCAAATTGTATGTATTTTTGGAATTAACTCCTTGATATTCACTGGGGTCCATCTCAATGAGTTGATTATAATGTTTTACATTTTCCACAAATGGATATGCATTTCTCTCGTTTCATTCCTAAGAGAAATCAAAATTCAATAAATAGTTTAATGAATGAAGATTGATCCATGTAACCAACACATAGGGTCTTGGTTTAATAAATAATTGTCTGTTATATAGAAAATATAACTCCTTTTCAAAATAGTTCTTCCCTTTAGAACACATCATTGGGAATGACTATCCTTCATGCACACACACACACACAGGGTCATAGTTAACTGCTTGACAGGCAGGATAGTATAATGTAGAAGAGAATGAGATCTGTGTAGAACAAGCCTAGGTTTGAGTCTTGGCTTTGTGCTATGATTTTATAATATTAATCTCAATAAATCTCAGTTTCTTAATCCACAACTGTTTTGGATTAATCCTGTTTGGATTAAACTGTTTTCTTAATCCACAACATTATCTAGTGGCAAACCACTAGATCATGAAGTGATTGTGACAGCGTGCTGTTGCTGATAGGTGGTGTGTCTAGACAATTTCGACTCCCAGAGACCCCATCCTCAGCCCGGCCAGTCCTGTACCATCCCCACGAGTGTCCCTGTGTTTGAGCCAGTGTTGCAGACATTGTGTCAACCCCCTCCATTGAGGACCATCCCTTTTCCTTTACACTGATACTTTACCAAGTATGGCTTCTCCTGATAACACGACAACAATATGTAAGAGAAAGACCTGCCATCCTTGACTCTATAAGGAGAATTCTGGCTGTATTTCTTCCTTTCTGTTTTTGTTTTTTTTGGTGGGCATCACTGCCCTCTGGTGGGAGTGGGAGGCCCAGCCTTGCTCCTGGAGAGCTGCTGCTGGATTTGAACCGTCAAGCCAGTGGGCTGCAGTCCCATGCTCAACCACTATGCCCCAGGGCTCAGCCTCTGGCTGTATTTCTTATAATCCAGATCCGTTTGTTTTGGGGGCAGTCCATGCTACTTTCAATATTCTTCACTAACACCATACTTCAAATGCATCTATTCTTCTTTGTCTTCCTTATTTAATGCCCATCTTTTGCATTCATATGAGATGACTGAAAATATCAGGGCTTGAGTCAGATACATCTTAATCTTCAAAGAAATAGCTTTGCTTTTCAACACTTTCAAGAGGATTTGTGAAGCAGATTTACCCAACAATGCAGTTTGATCCCTCCCCCATAAAGTTTTCGTATCTATCTTGAAAAATAGGCATATAGCACTGTCCAAAAATACTAACCTGAATTTTTTAAATCACAATGAGAACTTTCTTTTCAAAACGAATTTATGGGAAGTTAATACAGATATCCTATCATTCCATAGTTAAATCACAACAATCAGTATTGTACAATTGCTGCCACAATCAGTTTCAAAACCTTCTTTTCCATCTTGAATTCTCTTTGACTTCAGCTCCCTTTACTCTCCCCCACCGTCACCATTGTACTCTAGAAACCTTATTCTACTTGCTGTCCCTCAAGGTTCACCAGTCCCGGGCTTGTCTGGTCTCTTGATGGCTGCTTCCAGGAGCATTGGTTGTGGATCCAAGCAAGAAGACATTAGTAGCAACTTCAATCTTTTCTCCATTTATCCTGATGCTGGTCTCGTTGTGAGGTTTGGGTTTTTTTGACATTGAGCATAGTGCAGCCTGAAGTCCTTGATCTTTATCAGCAAGTGCTTCAATCCCTCTCCCTTTCAGCAAGCAAGGTTGAGGCATTTGCCTGTTGCGAGTTCTTAATAAGCTTCCCTCCATATTTACTCATTATAGAGATTGAATAAGTGTGGTGAGAGTACACAACCCTGACGCACACGTTTCCTGATTTTTTACAGTAAATCATTTTATTGGGGACTCTTACAGCTCTTATATCAGCTCTCACATCAGTTGTATCAAGAATATTTATCCATATGGTGTGATCATCATTTCCAACACATCTACATCACCCCTTGGTATAAGCTCTTTTTTCCCCTCCCTCCCCCACTCTTGTGAATCCTTGATTAATTATATATTGTTATTATGATTTCACATCTTACACTATCCATTGTTTCTCTTCACCCACATTTCTGTTATTCACCCCCTTGGGGGGCTGTGTATCCAATCTTGTGAAGGGTTTCCCCCTTCTCACCCTTCCCCCCTCCCTGTCCATCCCCCTCCCCTCATGATATCAGTACTCTCATTACTGTTCCTGAGGGGTTTATCTGTCCTGAATTCCATGTGTCCAGAGCTCTTACCTGTACCAATGTGTGTCCTCCAGTAGATCTGTAAGATAGAACTGCATCCACGTTTCCTGATTTTTGTTTTGTTTTTTTGTTTTTGGGCATCACTGCTCTCCGGTGGTGGGAGTAGGAGGCCCAGCCCCACTGCTGGAATTGAACCTCCGTCCCAGTGGGCCGCAGTCCCGCACACAACCACTACGCCACTGGGGCTCAGCCCGTTTCCTGATTTTTAAGCCATGCAGTATACCCTTGTGTTGTTTGCACAACTCCTTCTTGAGCCTTATATGACCAACTTCAACATGAGCATGATGCAGTGCTCTGTGATTTACATTCCTCTCACAGGTATCCATGGTTTCTTGTGATCCACACAGTTGAATGCTTTTGAATAGTAAACAAGATACAAATAAACATCCTTCGAGCCAAGATTCATCTGACATAAACAATGACATCCCTCATTCCACATTCTCTTCTGAATCTGGCTCTCCCTCTGGGAGGTCCCTGTTAATGTACTGCTGCAACCACTTTTGGAGGTTCTTCAGCAAAATGTTACTATTGATATCCTTCTATAATTTGAATATTGCTTCCTTGGAATGGGCACATATCGCTCTCTTCCAGTGAATTGGCTTCCAAACTTCCTGACACAGAGGAGTGAGTGCTGGCAGTGTTGCATCATCTCGTTGAAGCATTCCAATTCCATCAATTCCTGGAGGCTTGTTTTCAAGTCATGCTTTCTGTGCAGCTCTTGAACTTCTTCCTTTAGTGCCCTTGGCTCTTGCTCATAGGCTACCTCTTTAAATGGTTGAAGATCGAGTAGTTCTTTTTGGTTTTATGTAGTCCTTCCATTTTCCTTTGATGCTTCCTGCACAGTTCAATATTTTGCCCTTAGAATCTTTCATTATTGCAACTCATTAAAGCATTAAAGCTTGACATATTAGAAATGGTCGGGCTGAGCCCCGGGGGCGTAGTTGGTTGTATGCAGGACTGCGGCCCACTGGGTTGGAGGTTCAATTCCAGCAGCCAGGCTGGGTCTCCTACACCCACCACCAGAGGGCAGTGATGCCCCCAAAACCAAACAAACAAACAAACAGAAATGGTCATTAAATATTAGCTAGTAATGTGATTGCACGTAACTCTAATTTTTAATACTTTAATACTTCAAGATTTCCTCTTTTCTTTCTTAATGGCCAGTGGACAACACTCTGGAAGAACTCTGACAATCAGGTGCCCTGGATTGAATGTTAGGAATGACAGGTTGGTTTTTTCCAGGATACTGTATCAGGACGAACTGGCACCCACTTGTCCTTTTATACTTGCGGTAACTCAGCACCTGGCCCTGTTATGATGGAGCTCTCTCCTGCACTTGGGAGACCATTTCCAAGATAGCTAGTTTTATAAAGAACATGTCAGGGAAGGAGACAGCATGGCTTTGGTAATTCAAGCATCTGTGAGTGGATTGCATGTGTACCTCTTACTGGCTGTCTGAGCTTCCCCAGGAGATGTCACTTTTGCAAGCCTCAGTTGGCTCTGCTGTGTCATGGGACCAAGGACCCCTATCTATGTTGCAGGGTATTGTGAAAGTTAGACAAAGTCACCATTCACATGAAATAAAAGTCACACCTGCCACAGGGCCTCACATTTTATAAACCCTCAACCTATCTTAACTGCAGTTAATGCTCCTTGTCAACCTTTAGTGAGTATTCTGTGGTGGGCACTGAGCTAAGCGCTTTATCTTCATTATCACATGCTACCTCCACAGCAGCTCTATGATGTGGATATCATTACCCCCAATTTATAGAGAAGAAATCTGAAGCTTCTGGAGAGGAACGAAAGTACTTGTGTCTACATGGGTCTGGTGTCAACCAAAAGGGCAAGCTTTCAAAATCCTGTGGCTTCTGAATGGATTCCACTCATAGAGACCCTATGGAATAGCACAGAACTGTGCCAGGAGGCTTTTCAAGCTTGTCTCTCGGGGATCAGACTGTCGCCTTTCTCTACTGTGGAACGCTGTGGGCTTGACTACCCAGTTTAACAACTGGGCACTTCACCACACTGTCATTAGGGCTTTCTTCATTGGTTTGATCATCTTTTTAATAAGGGGGTGGGATGGGGAAGGAAAAGGAGCGGGAGTGGGAAGGGGAGAAAGACAATATCTTCCTCTGAGTATTATTGCTGTTAGTTGTTGTGAAGTCAGCCTACACACCTTGTGGTAAACAACAGAAAAATAAAGTGCTGCCCTGTCCCATGCAAATTGGATCTGTTGGGCTTCCTTAGGCTGATTTGTGTGAGCAAATTGCCAGTCTGCCTTCCTAGTCCATCCCATCGGGCAGCAGAAAGACACACTGACTGTCGAGGGGCCTGTCAGAAGGGCACTGGCCAGAACTCCAGCTCAGGCTGGCCACATAAAGATATGAGCTCTATCACTGAACTCCCCCCACCCTGACTGAGTTTCAGAAAGAGGTCAAGCGTTGCTTTTCACAAAGATGGAAGCTAATGAATCGAGAATCATACGTTCAGACTTGAAGCTGTGACTGACTTTGCACATCTTCCTGGAAGGGCAGAAACGGTAATGGTCAGAACCAACCACCACCATGTGTAACCAGATCCTGTCTTGCTTCTAATTAACCCCACGTTCCCTGTTGACTTTTTGTCTTTTCATGTACAGTACATGTGTTATTTACAGCACACCCAGAACCATAGCTTGGCATTAGAATTCCAGGAGGTCCGTTTTGAGAATCAGATTACCACCCACTATTTTTAGCACTCCACACAAACCTCTCTTTCCATTACAGTTTTAAATATCCGATGATGATAAAGTGTATCGCAAAGAGCTCTTAGAGCTAAATAAAAGACTTGGATTTGCTTCACTTAGGGGAGACCCATTGAATGACACTGCTTTCCTGCTGCCACTGAAGGGGTGCCCTGTCAGTGCCTCCCTCTTCGCCTCCATTTCACAGCCCCCGCCCCTATTTGCTGCTATAATTATCTGCCTTCTTGGCCATAAAAGGCTGGCTGTGGGGCCGTGACATTCTCCGGCCTGACCACATGCAGTATTTTTGCACCGGCCCCTGGGGTCCTGTCTGAGCTGCCTTTTAACTTGCTCTTGGATTCCACCGAGGGGGACTTTTCCCTTCTCCAGCCAGCCTCACAGCCACATCGAAACCTTCTCATCTCCGGACTTCTGGGGAAACCGGTAAGTGTGGTGCTGAGCGGAGGAATGGACCTGCCTGATAATGTACTTGCTTAATGGCTCTGGGAGTATGTAGTTGTCTGTCTTCTGAGCTCAGCAGATTGCTCAACAAGCTGTCAGGACAGCAGGGAAATAGGCAAGGAAAGCTCCCAGACCCAGCACCACGGCACCAGCAGCCGCCCCGTTTTGCTGACCGCACTGACTCTCCGATCGCTGGGTTCTTTGAAAATTAAGCCACTGCCCCCGACACTGAAAGTGTGAGCTAAGTACTCATTCCAAGTTGGTCATTTTATGGTTTGGTTGAAATCTGGGGTGACAGGAAATCAGTGTGGCCTGTGATAAATTAGACCAAAAGGAGGCAAATAACTCCAGCCACTCATTTATAAGGCTGTGACTTAGTTCTAACAAGGCAGTTGGGTAGTGTCAAAGGAAAGCATATGATTCCTAAACTAGAAATGGTAAAATCACATGCCAGAGGGAACGCAGATTGACCTACAGTTAATCACTTTCTGTGAAGAATTTTTAATGAGCTTATATCATCTGGTGCCTATACAGAAGTATCATGTCTGTATTAGAACCATGGAATTAGTATGTCATTTCCTAATTATTTTCATGGGAAAAAATAGGTCTTATAAAGGAGCAGAGGACAATAAGAGGTCTTCTTTCCTTCCAACATTCTTAAGCCGTTTTCAGCAAGGGGATAATCCTTGCTGGATTTACGAAGAGAAAGTGGTAGTATCTTTGTTCCAGAGGTCAGAGCCATGACAACCAGCTCTGTGAACATTAGGTCCAATTTTGTTTACTTGGTCTAAATTGCTTAAGTGCTTGGAATATTAAGTGTTATGAAAAAACAAATCATTGAGGGGTGGGGCGAAAGCCGATATTAAAAGAGAATAGCAAGTTGAATTGGGGCAAGATGTTTGAAAGACTTTATTTAGTAAATGCAGCCGCACTTCATTTTCTGGGTTGTGAATTTAGCCTCTAACATCATCCATACCCACTGCTGTCGAGTTAATTTCAGCAAGCACAGAAGACAAAGCAGAACTGTTGCTAAGGCTCCTAAGTTGTGCTCTTTAAGGATGCAAACTGCCCCATCTTTTGCCTCAGAGCAGCTGGTGAGTTTAAGCCACTGACCCTTAGGTTCAGAGCTGAGCACTTCAATAATCATGCTCCAGGACTCTTCGCATCGTACATCAGAAATGAACTTATCGTTTTTATGAAATTATTCAAACAACATTGACCATGTTATAATGTAGTAGGTATCACTGCAATTGCAGGATCTTGATAACGCTATATCATAGTCCTACAGTGTAAATTCTATCTTCTTTGTTTTGTCAAAAATGAATGTGAAGAATTTCTCAGCATACATGAATTATTCATCATACATGACAGAGAATTATAATTATTCACTGAGTCTTATAATAGAAAATAGAAATCTATTTAATGGTTGAATAAAAGTTGCTTTTTCCCTTTAACAAATGCCATGTAGACTGATATCTTCCAGAAGATTTAAGATAAGTATTTGTGGAGTGAAGTTTGCTGGGGTTTTTACTCAAGGGAATACACAGTAACATTTTAAATAGCTTACATGAAAAGTGCTTTTAGACTTTACCAAAAATACAGTGAGTTTAGAAAGATTTACTTGTCATTTGGAGTTCTTTGTTGTCAGTTTTTTTTTTTTAAACTAAAGTCTGGTCAGATGAATCCAGCACAGAAAGTTATAAGGAACAAAGAAACCAACCACAACACAAAGGGAAAAAGCAGCAAAATAAAAGCAATAAATTAATTTCCACCAATAATAACACTGAATGTAAATGGATTAAATGTTGCCGTCAAAAGCAGAAGAAAAGATAAGAAAATTGGACCCAACCATGTACTGCTTACAAGAAACACACCTTGGACACAAAGGCAAAGATAACCTAAAAGTTGACAGAATGGGGAAAAAAAAGAATATCTAACTAATAACCAAAAAGAACAAGAATGACAATATAATCTGTGATAAAATAGATTTACAGGGGAAATTTATAATAAAAGACATAGGTATTAATTAAAGGGACAATTAAACAAAAGGACATAACTATAATGAATCTGAAAGACTCAAATACATCAGTCAAATGCTTATATAGCTAAAGAGAAAAATAGATAATACTACAAAATAGTATGAGACTCCAATACACTACTCTTCAGGAGGAACAAAACACCAGGAAATAAATGTTATAAACATACACAGGAACTAAACCACACAATTAGTCAACTTGATCTCTTAGACATATAAACACTCCACCCAACAATAAAACAATATACATTCTTTTCCACCATGCGTGTAATAATCTCCAGCATAGACCATATGTTAGGACACAAAGTATCCCTCAATATACTGAAAAATACCGAAATATTGCAGAGTTTTCCCAGGTTACAATGCTGTACAAATTTTTAAAAAGGAAGATTTTAAAAAATCAAATATATGGAAACTGAACATACACCCTGCTTATAAACTACTGGATAATTGAATAAATGTAAAGAATGGAATTTTAAAATTCATTGAAATAAAACGAGAACATAAATATAACATGCCCAAAACCTTTAGGACACCACAAATGCAGTATTCAGAGGGGGCAGTTTATAATAAACACACACACATATCAAAATATAGGAAAGAATCAACACCTTAATGTCTACAACAATTAGAACAAGAGAATCAAAATAAACCTTCAACCAACAGATGAAAAGAATTTAAAAAGATTAGAGGAGAAATAAATGAATCAGCAAATTTTAAAAAATGAGACAAGAAGATGGCTCTGAAAAAAGGAGCAGAACTGACAGATCAGGGGCAGGCTTAACAAATGAAAAGAATGAGAAGATGAAATATCAGCAATAAGGAATGAAAGGGGCAATGCTACAACAGAACCTACTGAAAGAAAAATAGACAACACAATACGATGATGGTGGAGAGAGTGTAGGAGGCCTGGTAGGACTTGAACAAGGGCAATGTACCTGAGAGAAATCACTGAAACCCAAATGAAGGCTGAGTATGATTGTGGGGTAAGAGGAAAATCAAAGGAAACAGAGGAAATAACTAGGAGGCAAAGGGCATTTATAGAGATCTACTTACAGGCATATACATATGCAAATATATTTATAAATGAGTATGGGAAAATAGATTTATATGCATATATTTATAGATTTAGTGTTAAGGTAGTAGGTGGATATTGGTCTCTCCTTAAGCACTCCCTCAATGCAAGAACAGTTCTATTAAACTGTCATTCCATGATGCTCACCTTCCTGACATGATTGCTGAAGACAAAGTGGGTGCATAAGCAAATGTGAAGAAAGCTGATGGTGCCTGGCTATCAAAAGATATAGCATCTGGAGTCTTAAAGGTTTGAAGATAAACAAGTAGCAATCTTGCTGAGAAGCAACAAAGCCCACATGGAAGAAGCACACCAGCCTGTCTGATCACAAGGGCTCGATGGGATCAGGTATCAGGCATCAAAGAACAAAAAAATCATATCATTGTGAATGAGGGGGAGTGCGGAGTGGGGACTCAAAAACCCCACTGTAGGCAACTGGACATCCCTTTACAGAAGGGTTACAGGGAGGAGCCAGTTAGGATGCAGTGTAGCAATGATAAAATATACAACTTTCCTCTAGTTCTTAAATATTTCCTCCCCTTTCACTATCATGGTCCCAATTCTATCTTACAAATTCACCTAGACCAGAGGATGTACAGTGTGGTACAGACCGAAACTGGAAACAGGGAATCCCAGACAGAGGAACCCCTCAGGACCAGTGGTGAGCATGGTGATCCTGGGAAGCTGGAGGGAAAGTGGAGTAAAAAGAGGGAACAGAAAAAAAAATTAAAAAAAAAAGAAAAAGAAAACAACAACAAAAAAAGAGGGAACAGATTGCAAGGGTCTACATATAACCTCCTCCCTGAGGGACAGACAACAGAAAAGTGGGCAAAAGGAAACATCGGACAGTGTAAGACATGACAAAATAATAATTTATCAATTATCAAGAGTTCATGAGTGAGGGGGACAGGGAGGGAGAGGGAAATCGAGGAGCTCCAACCAAGGGCTCAAGTAAAAGGCAAATAAATGTTTTGAGAGTGATGATGACAACAAATGTAAAATGTGCTCGACACAATGGATGGATGTAGGAATTGTGATAAGAGTTGTAGGCGCCCCCAATAAAGTGATTTTAAAAATGAAAACAACCAAACAAAAAAAAGTCCAAAATACCCACAGTATCATGAAGGGCTATACTACAATACATTTGAAAATCTAGAAGAAATGAACAAATTCCTATAAAGACACTACTTCCCTAAATTAACACAGGGAGATGTAGAAAACACTAACAGACCCACAACAAAGAATAGATGTGGTAATATTTAAAATTTGCCCAACAAAGTCCAGGAACAGACAGCGTCATCCAATAATTCTACTGATCATTCAAAGAAAATATGGCACCAATTTTTAACTCAAATTATTTAAGAATATAGAGAGGGGTAGCAAATTGCAAAGCTCATTTTATGAAGCGAGCATAATCCTGAGACTCAGAGCAGGAAAAGACCCAAAGGAAACTCAGTGCCAACAAGTAGATTCCAACTCTTCAGAATCATATAAGGCAGAGTAGAACTGACCTTCTGGGTTTCTGACTGTACATCTTCATAGGAGTAGAAATCTTTATCTTTCTCCTGTGGAAAGAGACTTCCAGAATAGAAAATGGCAGACAAATATCCCTTCCGAAAAGAGATGTAAAAATTCTAGACAAAATCCAAGCCAATAAAATACTACTAAGTAAATAAAGAAAGGTTTATCATAATCAAGTGGGATTCTACCAGATATGCTAAAATGGTTCAACATTAGAAAAGTAATCACTGTAATTTATTATATAAATAAAACAAAGGGCTGAGCCCCGGTGGCGTAGTGGTTGTGCGCGGGACTGCGGCCCACTGGGATGGAGGTTCGATTCCAGCTCCACGGAGCAAAGGCTGGGCCTCCTACTCCCACCACCTGAGGGCAGTGATGCCAAACAAACAAACAAACAAAAAAAGCAAAGAAAAATAAATACATGACCATATCAGTTGGTGCAGAAAAGGCATTTAAAAATTAAAATATCCATTAAAAGGCATTTAAAAATTAAAATATCCATTCCTGATGAGACATTCAACAAAATAGGAGTTGAAGGAAAATTCCTTAACACAATAAAAGCCATATGTCTTGATCAATGGGGAGAAATTAAAAGCAATCCCTTCAGGCTGAGCCCTGGTAGCGTAGTGGTTGAGTGTGGGACCGCGGCCGACTGGCTCAGCGGTTGGTTCAAATCCCGCAGCAGCAAGGTTGGGCCTCCCACTCCTACCAGAAGGCAGTGATACCTAAATAAAAAAATAAAAATAAATAAATAAATAAAAAAGCAATCCCCTCTTTTGCAAGTTGGAACAAGACAAAAATGCCCTTTATCACCAATCTTAATATTGTGCTAGAAGTCTTAACCAAAGTGATTAGACAACAAAAAGAAGTCAAAGACCTCCAAATTGTCAAAGAAGAAATAAAGCTTTTTATTTTTGCAGGTGATATGATTCCATATGTAGAAAACTTTAAAGTCTTAACAAGAGAATTGTTGCACACAGGGAATCCAGGACCAATAATTGAGAATAGCGATGCCAGGAAGGGACGAGTAAGGTAGGGGAAAAAGGGGAAATCACTCACAATGATCTACATATAACCCCCTCCCAACAGATAGACAACAGAAAAGTGGCTGAAGGGAGACAATTGACAGTGTAAGACATGAGAAAATGATAATTTATAAATTATCAAGGGTTCATGAGGGAGGGAGGTGGGGGAGGTGGGGTGAGAGTTGGGGATGAGCTGATTCCAAAGACTCAAATAGAAAATGTTTTGAGAATAATGATGGCAACAAATGTATAAATGTGCTTGACACATGGATGGATGGATGGATGGATGGATTGTAACAAGAGTTTAGGAGCCCCCAATAAAATGACTTTTTTTTTAAGGTTTTTACTGCCTCTGGTGGTCGTGGGCGCTACCCAGCTGCCGCTGGATTTGAACCGCCAAGCCTGAGGGCTGCAGTTCCACACTCAACCACTTACGCCACCAGGGCTCAGCCCAAAATAACTTTTTTTTTTTGGCATCACTGCCCTGTAAAATGACTTTTTAAAAGAAAAAATTGTTGAAATAATAGAGAGATTTGTCAGTGTGGCAGGGTACAAGATCAACATACAGAAATAAATTGGATTCCTGTATACTATACAGAGATCTCTGAAAAGAAAATCAAGAAAACAATACCACTTAAAATAACCAAGATAAAGATGAAATACTTCAGAATAAATTTAACCAGAGTAGCAAAAGAAAACTACATGAATCTAAAGGAACCTACTTAAATGGAATAACGTTCCAGATTCCTGGATAGGAAGGTTTAGCATTGTGAAAATATCAATACTACTTAAAGCAATCTATAAACAGAATTTAATTCTGATCCAGATCTGAGAACCATTCTTTAAAGAAATGGAAAAGGTCAACACCAACTTATTTATATGCAAAATAAAAAGACCCAGGGTAAGCAAAGCACCACTAAGGAAAAAGAACAAAAGTAGGAGGCCTCTCACTTCCTGAATGCAATGCCTACTGCACAGCCACATAATCAAAACAGCTTGGTCCTGGTACAGTGATAGATATATAGGTCCATGGAATAGAATGGTGACCCCACAAGCAAGCTCCTAAACTATAGACAACATTTTGTTGTTGTTGCTATGTCGTGTCTTTTTCTTTTGCTTCAACATTTTTATTGGCACACAATTTACATACCATAGACAGCTTATTTTTGACAAAAGGCTGTAACACGTTAAATGAGGAAAAGATTGTCTCTTCAACAAATGGTACTGGAAAAAGTTCTGTACCTCACACCATATACAAAAATAAACTAAATATGAGTTATGAACCTAAATTGAAGCCCCAGAACTATAAGGATCATCAGTAAGAGACTAAGGAAGAATTTAAGGGCACCAATAGTGAGGTACTAAGATGTGGTTTAAACACATTATCAGACATACTGGAAAACACACACAGCAGAAGACAAAATCAACGCCTGGGGATTCCTAAAAATGACATAGGTGTGTATCAGAAGACTTCATCAGAAGAGTGTAAAGGGAACCCACAAGCTTAGAGAAAACGTTCAGCAATCTGCACAAGAAACATCCAATAATCCAGTGCAAACATGCAGGTCATGACAGACAGTTCACCAAAGAAGACATCCAGGTGACCAGCAAACATTAAAAAAAAAAAATACTCAAGATCACTAGCTCTATGAGAGATGTAAATCAAAACAGCAATTAGATACCATCTCACCCTGGCATTGATAGAAAAGTTTAAAAAAGAAAAGAATGCTAGAGATGACACAGAGAGATTGGAGCCCTCATACACTACTTGTAAAACAGTGTAACCACCACAGAAAGCAATATGATACTCCTTGAATTCCTGAAAAAATGAAGAAACAACCAAAATACCCTCACTGACGGGGAGCCCATGCCAAGTCATAACCACCATATAGGACAGGGTGGGACTGGCCCTGAGTTTCCAAGACTGTAATTGTTTTCATAAGAGTTGAGAGCCCTTGTCTTTCTCCCACGGAGCATCTGGAGGTTTGGAACCACTGACTTTGCACATTGCAGCCCAATCTCTGGCCACTACAGCACAACGGCTCCTTCCTTAAGCCACGAGGAATAGAAATACAACCACACAATTCTGCCATTGTGCTCGTTGGCACATATCATATAGAAATAAGGAATAGAGCACAAACAGATATGTGCACACCCACGTTCATTGTAGAACCATTCACAATAGCAAGGAGATGGAAACATCCTGAGTGCTCTCTAGAGGAAGAATGGATGAATGAACTGTGGTACGTATGCACAGTGGAATACTATGAATCACATCATTAAAGAACAGTAATGAAACTCTAAAGCACTTCATGTCATGGATACGAAGTACATCATTTGTCCTCAAAAATACAAAAATTGTATAAAACCACTGTTATAAAAGAAAAAAATCAAGATAAAGGTTTTCGTGGGAAAAGAAACTGATCTTTATGGTTATCAGGGGCAAGAGGGAGGAACATACAGAAAAGTTTAAACAACTGGAGGTGTCTGCACTTCATCCGAGGGTACCATTATGGCCTCCTGACAGTGGGGAGATAATTCAAGAAAGAAAATGCAATAGGAAGTTAGTTTTCTCTCCCTCTGTGGGAGATGATATTTTTGACTTTTCATAGAACTGCTATGAACCCTAGTTCACAATGCAAACTCAGACTCAGTGCGCTGAATCTCTTACTGCTTTATGTGGGACTGGAAGCCTTCATATTCTTAGTAAATCCACTACCATCAGCACAATTCTGACTCCTAGCAACCATACATAGGGTTTTTGAAACTATAACTCTTTATGGAAGTGGGATCGACTCAACTTTCCCTTGAAGAGCCGTTGGTGGGTTTGAACTACAGACCTTACAGTCAGTAATCTTGTTACCTAACAAGCGCCCATCGGGGCACCTTCAAAATTTTTTTTTTGGCATCACTGCCCTCTGGTGGTTGTGGGAGCAACCCAGCCTTGCTCCCGGAGAGCTGCTGTTGGATTTGAACCACCAAGCCAATGGTCCGCAGTCCCGCACTCAACCACTATGCCACCGGGGCTCAGCCTCACCTTCAAATTTTTAATACAGCATTTTTACCTGGTTAATATTTTACCTGGTTTTATTTTCTACCTTTTTATTTTTTTGGTGTCTGTGAGATTTGAGGGAGCTGGTTACATGATGTCATTATACTTTAATGCTCAGTCCTTGCTCTTTCCAGAGACAGTTCTTCTCAGTCATTTTCTTGGCTTTGAGTAACCTTTATATGCTTTTAACTTTCAAATAAAGCTCTCTATCCTGGACCAGTATCTTGTGTTCTGAGTGCTACCATTCTCATCCCTTAACATTCAGTTCTTCAGGCATCAGAGCGATTTTCAGCTCAGAAGCTTCCAATGGCTCTTCATCCTTTCAGAATAAAAGTTGAAGTTCAATTGAACCCTAAATTCTCTGAACGCTCCACCCTCCTAAGTTCTTATTCCCTTCCACCCTTTCAAGCTCAGAACTCAAGCTTACTGCCAGGCAGTCAACTCTGACTCATAACTACCTGATAAGGTGAGGTAGAACTACTTCGGGGAGGTTCCAACTCACGAACTCCTTCTGGGACTAGCCAGTCTCATCTTTCTCTTTTTGAGCAGCTGATGGTTTCAAACTGCTGACCATGCAGTTAGCGGCCCAACTCCTAACCATGATGTCATCAAGAATCCTTTACACCCCTATCTCTCTAGTATTACCTCTTCTATTTCCCTGCCCCTCGCTCCACAAGCAGGCAGACTCCTGTGCACTGGTTCAGGCATGCCTGGAACATTTTCCCTGGATACGCTCATGCTCAGATGTCACTTCTCCATGAAGCCATCCCTAAAGGTGCCATTTAAAATAGAATCTCACCCTCTTTCCTACTTGATCTTTCTCTTTTTTTTTTTGTTTTTTTTTGGGGGGGGCATCACTGCCGTCTGGTGGTGGGAGTAGGAGGCCCAGCCTTTGCTCCTGTGGAGCTGGAATTGAACCTCCATCTCAGTGGGCTGCAGTCCCGCGCATAACCACTACCCCACCGGGCCTCAGCCCGATCTATCTCTATCTTATTTATCACATTTAGTATAATGAGGCTGTCTGTTCCTGTAAAGAGTTAGTTTTGGAAACCTTGGTCTGCAGTTCTACTCTATTCTATATAGAGTTGTGTGCTGGGTTAGGCTGACTAGAGAAACAACTGCAGGGACACTCATTTACACGTAAGAAAGAGCTTTATATCAAGGACTAATTATATATAAAGAACACATCCCAGCCTAGGCCTATTCAAGTCCACAAGTCCGGTACTAGTCTGTAAAGTCTCTCTTTAGGTGCATGCAGTCACATGTCATGATGCAGAACACAGGAACACCACAGATTGATGGGTGCAGAGTTGTGTGGATCCAACGTCAGTGCAAAGGGCAGGGCCCCGGCAGCTCTCAGAGTCAATGGCAGAGAAGAGGGGGAGGTACCCCGAGTCTTCATGATGAGAAGGCCATGCCCCCAAGGAAACACTATCTGGTAATGACCTGATTGACAGGTGGAATAATACCCCTACACTTTTATGTATCTACAAGTTGATACAAAATTAGCAGTGACAGACTGTTATGCAGCAGAATTGACTTGGTGGCAGTGAGCTTTGGTAGGATACCATATTTACCTATATAGTGTCTTCTGAAATATAATATAAGGTTATTAGTGGGAAGATTCTAGTTTGTTTGGCTCGTTTCTATATTTCCTGTGCTGGAATGGTGCCAGGCTCATAGCTGGTGCACAGTAATTACTTGTTGACCGAAAAGCACACTTCTCACCATTACATACTTTCCCAGGTGCAGTCTTTTTGGGAATGAAATGCTAGAAAGTTAGAAATGTGTATTATGTATTTATGTATGAGGTCTGAGGAACAAGTACAATTGATAGGGTGGGGAAATTTTGAACAACTTCCTAGCAATAGGAAGAAAATAGGCAGTACAGTGGCAAAAAAGGACACATCCAGGAAATGCAAGGGAGAGTCTCTTGACTTGTAGTCAGAGTTACTGTTCTTGATTGACAAGTCAACTCAGAGCCACTTCAAGTGTCACGAGAGGAAGTGTCGCTCAGGCCTGTACCAGCCTCATGCTCTTTGAAGCATTTGAGTCATCTCTCTGAGGGCTTCCTTAATTTTGACTGATCCTCTACTTTTCTGAAAATGAGGTCCTTTTTCTAGCAACTGATCATCCTTGATAATGATAGACCTTCCTCAGGAAACCCGTTGAAGTCTCACCATCTTGTTTCAAAAGAGCATTTTAGTTGTGTTTCTTCTAAGATGGATTTGCTTCTTTCTCTCACAGATCACTATCCATTGAGTCCTCTTCAACACCACCATTCAAAGACATCCATTCTTTGCTCTTTTTTTCATTTATCCACTCTCCCAGGCAGATGTGGAAACTGACCATGGTTTGAGCCAAGCACCCCTTAGTCATCAGATTGCCACGTTTCCATTTCAAAACTTGGAAGATGCCTTTTGCAGCAAACGCGGCGCACACACTGTAGTCCATGTGTAGACGAGCCGTTCGCCGCCATTTGTTCCTTAAGAATTTACGCCAATGCTTTGTTCTTCTAGGTTACCTGTTCACTCAAGGGGCACGTGATGGCTTTACCGTTCTACCAGAAGTTCCACGAGCACTATGATCGAAGTTACCGAAACAAGGACTTCCGCACCACCATGAGCCAGTACCAGCAGGAGAAGAAGCGCTCTGCTATCTACACCCAGGGCTCCACCGCCTACAGCAGCCGCTCCTTGGCCGCCCGCCGCCAGGAATCCGAGGCCTTCAGCCAGGCTTCCTCTGCCTCCGCCTACCAGCATCAGGGTTCTCGGGCCTACAGTGTGGGAGCCACCGAGTCCTCCCTCGGGTCTGAAGTCAGTCGGAAGGCGGCCTCGAACTACGATTATGGGTATGTCAAAAGCAGCCTTCCAGGCTTGGGGAAAAGTCGAGGCATTCTCTGAAAAGTCCTCCCAGTTCTTTCAGCTAAGCACTTAACCACTGCATATATATATATATATATATATATATATATATATATATATATATATATATGATATGTGTGTGTGTGTGTGTGTGTATCTGTAGCTATGAATTCAAACCAAGAGTAGAGAGACCTAGGTCCTCTATTAGCCTAGTAGCTCCATTTATCATCTCTTTGAGGTTCACAAAGAGCCTCGCTGTGGAGTCTGGAGTTGCAAACTGTGTTATTTCTAGAAGCAAGGACATCTTGCCGCAGGTGACGTTCGCGGCAGGAGAGCCAGGCAGTCTCATTTCCACCCTCCCGGCAGGTTTCCTGGCTCTCGGAATGTTTCCATTTCCACGAGAAGCCAGATTGGAATAGATAATTCCCAGGCCAGCAGAGACTGAGCTACAGCAGGAGCGATTCTATTTTAAGATCCCTGAACACCGGTGTTTAAAATTCTGAGCTCTTATTCGGGCAGTTAGCTGGATGCTTTAAACCATTTGCCATTAAACAGATTCAAATTCACGCCGTCGTCACGCGTGCCACAGAACAGCGTTGCAGGGAGTGTTCCATGGCCGATATTTTGGAAGGAGACTCCCAGGATTTCTTCTGAGCCATCCCTGGGTGCACGTGACCCTTCCAGCTTTGGGTTGGCAGCCCATATGTTAACTGCACGATGGAGTGCTTCCAGCAAGATGGAGGGTTTTCTAAAATGCTCTTCTACCTCAGTCAGCCAAAGAAGATCGGGGGAAACCCTAGCAAAACGGCATCTGTTGACTTAACGGAAGGAGGGAGAGCCGGCGTGGGGATGAGGCGGGGGCCAGGGTGGCATTTCACCAGAGGGAAACAGTGTTCGGCTTCTAAGAAGAGAGGAAGTTTAGATGTAGGTCTGGTCCGCAAAGGAGACCCAGGATCCTGTTTCTCTGGAAACATCTCAGTTAAGATAAATGTATCCCAAGAGACCTTTATCCAACGCAATGCACCCGAGATGGAAGGCAAGTGTACACGGTTTCATTCTTACGGATATAATTTCAATCATGCTTCGACCGATAGTTCTTTTATCTCTGAAAATGTCTCGCAGTGAGGCGACAGTCACTCGAAGGAGGTTATTGTGACACTTCGCAGCAGCTGTGTCGTTGGGAGGAATGCTCTTCCCCGATGAACATGGCAGTGGACTGACCTGTGCGCGTGTGTCAGCCTAATGAGTGCCGGACATCTGTTTACTCTCTCCCAAACCCACTACCATGCGGTCTGTTCTCACGCAAACCAACCCTACAGGAGAGTGTAGAAGCTCTCCCGTGGACTTCAGATCCTGGCAACAGAGAGCCTCATCTGCCTCCCACAGAGTAGCCAGTGGCTTCGAACTGCGGACCCAGAGCTTAATAGCCTGGAACCTGCCATATCACCGGGGCTGTTTCATTTTCTCAGTCCATGGTCATTTTCATTTTCTCAACATTCAGAATCAAATGCATCCATTTCACAGGGCTGGGAGGCTGTTCAAAAATTACCAAGAGGCAGCAGATTTTAGTCAAAAATCCGTCTACCTGCAATAGAGATAATTGCTGGACTCCCAGAAGTAAAAAGGTCTGGAATGTGTGGCAAGGAACCACCGGCTGTCTCTAACTCCGCTCCAAAGCATCTGTATAGGTTGCCCCCCCTTTTTTTAATTAAAAACATGATATAATTTAACATCTCCTAAAATTATCATCCCCAAAAGATCTGATGCCCTCTTCTGAGAATCGCAGTAGAAAAGGCTACCTCCTTCTGAGAATCAACAGGCCTGTGGCTTGAACGACAGAAGCCAGGCAGGTTTTCGAGGGCAGAGTCCACAGCGTGGGGAAGCTTGAGCAGGACTTGACCTGCTGGCGTCTTTGTGGGCACTGGCAGGGACCTCCTGAGAGCTTCTGCCATGTTCAGTCCCAGGTCCAGAGCCTGCTAGGGTTTACCTGGAATGTAGCATGACAGCCTACTGAAATTCCATTTATAGTGAAACAGGATCATTTTGCGATCTCACTTTCATGCGTCATATTCTGCCACGGGCTCCCCAGAAGGCTCTTGCCTTGACGGTGAGTGTGGAAATATTGACACGGTGGCAAAGGCACTTCTCTTAAGACTGGCTTCAAATAAGCTGCCTCCCCAGGAAAAGTTAGGGGGAATTATTAACATGAGGATGTGACCGCTTCATCTTGCACTAAAAAAAAAAAGTCTATAGATAAAAACTGCATTCAGGAGATCAGCTGTCTTTGAGGGAGGAATTCAGCCTTAAATATCTATTTTCCTATGTTGTCGGTGCATAGTCTATAAAAGATGTTTTTTTTCATTATCATACATTTGTTAATGAAACTCTTTGCTCGTTCAATTTATTTCCCCCATGTTGTAGAATCCCCACAGATTTTATACATTTGTATTTTTAAGGAGCCTTTATTTCTTCAACTCTCTTACAAATTTTATGTGAAAATGATTTAAATGTTATACACATCCATTATTCACCAACCAATTTATTTCATCAAGCATCAGTAATTGGCACTTGGGACGTGTCCATGTTTTATTCAGGAGACACTCATCTTTGGAAGATTTCATCTAAAATGAGCTTTCTGAAGGGAATATAGTTGCAATTAATTTCCCTATGATCAGCCTTATGCTTGTTCTTCCCACCTTGTGTGTACTTATGTAGGGGTGTATGTAGGCAGGAGAGGGCAGGCACACTGACCCGTCGTGACTCAACAGGGTAGGGTTGAAGGACGTCTGTGAGTCTCTGAGACGGTCAATCTTTATGGGAGCAGAAAGCTTCAGCTTTCTCCCCAGGAGTGGCTGGTGGGTTCAGACGGCTGCTGATCTTGTGCTTAGCAGCTCAGCGTTTCACCCACCGTGTCACCATGGCTCCTGGGCAGGTAGCAGGTAAGTATTTATTAAGGACTTCTGTTTGAACAGCTCAGCCCTGTTAGCTTAGACATGCTAAGGAAGAAGAAGCAAGAGGGAAGAAAAACATCGCTTTCCTGTGTATTATGCAAGGGACAAGACAAAAAAGTCCATCTAATCTTGGGTATTTCATCCTCCCCTGTGTTAGCCTTGACACTAACAGGTGCCGGTAACTTTATGAACACTTCAATACCTCATAATCCCCTCATCCAAAAAGCTGTTCTTTTTTCTCTCTGGCTATTAGCGCAGTGCATTTTCCAAATTTGTGGTCATTCCTACGAATCAGTGATAACAAACTATCCCTTTTAATGTGTGGCTGTATTTTAGCTTTCAAAATGGAATGTGCGACCACCTTCTCCTGCTAACTGACCCGTTTCTCCTTGAGCTGTGAGCTGTGTTGTGAGCCGTTGTTACGGGCCGGTGAGGGCATGAGGGTTGGCCTGTGTTTTGCAGGTAGATGCCCAGTGCTGAAGTGGAAACTTACATGCTCAGAGCTTGGCTGACCTCACTGTCTTAGCAACAATGTCTAGATCAGATCAATGAGGGGCAGCACAGATTAGTCACTAATTGTTCCCTGAACCATGGGTTAGAAATGAAGGATCTGGTCACAACGAGAGAAAAAAGTTAAAGTAAAGAAATTAGCTTCGGGAAAACGGAACCTCTCAGAATAGCAATATTACAGTTTTATGCTTATGACATTTATTGATTACAGTATTACTAACCCAATGAGGATTAAAGGAGAACCATAGGGGAAAGTGTTATTAATGAATGAGTTCCAACATAGTCATGGGCAGTCTGAAAAAAATACATAAGAGTTTTTCTCGAAACAGAAACTATGGATTCTCAGAGAACACTGGGACTCCACAAGAGTTTGGACCACTCACAGATAAACACCAGACAATCCCACTCATAACAGCAGGGTCCCTTTGAGACTGTCAATAGTCCAAGGACTTAGAGTGAGGAAAGGCATTTTTGCAGATGTTTACAGAGGCAGTGGTGTTAGAAAAATGGGGTAACTTCCATTTATTTGATTAAAATGAAAGAAACAAAGGGGAACTGTACTTGATTGGTGGGAATAAAGAAATCTAAGACAATTTTTTTAATTTTTTAAGATTTTATTGGGGGCTCTTACAGCTACTACAACATTCAGTACATCATTTGTATCAAGCACATTTGCACACATATTTCCACATACATTTCCCAATATTTTCCACTTGAGCCCTTGATACAAGAGCCTTTTAAAAAAACCTTCCCTTTCCCTTCCCCCCCTTTTAAAAAAATTAATCATTTTATTGGGGGGCCCCTACAACTCCCATCACAATCCCTAACAACATCAGTTGTATTCAGGCCACTTTTACACACCCATTGCCATCATCACTCTCAAAACATTCTCCCTCCCTCCAGGCCCCCATTATCAGCTCCCTATATTACCCTTCCTCCCCCCCTTCCCCTTGAACCCTTAGTAATTTGCAAATTATTTTTTCATCCTGTACGCTGTCCAATGTGTCCCAACACTCACTTCCCTGTTGTCCGTGCCCCAGAGAGGAGGCTACGTGTAGATCCCTGAAGTTGGCTCTCCCTCTCTATTCCTCCATCCCTCCACCCTCCTGGTATTACCACTCCCATTACTAGTCTTGATGGATCATCTATCCTAAGTTTCCCATGTTTCCAACTTCACTGTACATCTCCTGGTCTAGCTGGATTTATGTGGTAGAATTGGGGTCATGATAGTGGGTGGGAGGCAGCATGGGAACTAGAGGAAGGTTGCATATTTCATAGCTCCTTCCCTGTATCTTAACTGACTCATCTCCTCCTTGTAATTCATCTGCAAAAGGATGTCACCTCACCTATTGATGGGCTTTGGGTCCCCAATCTGTACTCCCCCTCATTAATAATAATATAATTTTAGCTCATTGATAGCTGACACCGGATGCCTTCACCATCTCATGATCACACAGGCTGGTGTGCTTCTTCCATGTGGGCTTTATTGCTTCTGAGCTGAATGGCCGCTTGTTTACTCAAGCCTTTAAGTCCCCAGATGCTATATCTTTTGGTAGCCGGGCACCATCAGCTTTCTTCACCACATTTGCATATGCACACATTTGTCCTCAGGGATCATATCAGGAAAGTGAGCATGCAAAGTTGTGCTTTTGAGTTATTGAAGCCTGATATCTCATCCCTTTGATACCTCATGATTCCACATGCTAGTGTGTTTCTTCCATGTGGGCTTTGTTGCTTCTGAGATAGATGGCTGATTGTTTACTTTCAAGCCTTTAAGTCCCCAGACGCTCCAACTTTTGATAGCCGGGAACCATCAGCTTCTTCACCACCTTTGCTTATACACACATTTGTCTTCAGTGATCATGTCGGAAAGGTGAGCATTTTGGAATGCCAATTTAATAGAACAAAGTGTTCTTCAACCAAGGAGATTCTTGAGTGGAGGTCCAATGCCCATCTGTTGTCCTACTACTAACCCTATAAGTATATACATTAATCTCTTTCCCCATCCTCACTTATAAATATATGCCCCTATGTACATACCTGTATTTGAACCTCTATAAATGTTCATTATCCCCCAGTTCCTTCCTCTATTTCCATTTGTCTAAGACAATTTTTTATTATGCAGTTTTTCAATGTTGGGTAAATTTAAGTTGCCTCTCAACTTTCCATGAGAATGACAGACGTTTTATTATCTGATTCTGCACAAATTTAAATTTTAGCCCATAAGATACAATGCAACCTAAGCAAATATGGTAAAGAAAGCTGATAGTGCCTGACTATCAAAGATATAGCCTCTGGGATCTTAAAGGTTTGAAGGTAAACAAATGGCCACCTAGCTGAGAAGCAACAAAGCCCACATGAAAGAAGCACACCACCCTGTGTGACCACGAGGTGTCGAAGGGATCAGGCAACAGACATCAAAGAACAAAAATTGTGAATGAGGGGGCGTGCAGATTAAGGACCCATCTGTAGGCAAAAGGACATTCTTTTACTGAACGGTCACTGGGAGGAGGCAAACCAGTCAGGGTGCAGTGTAGCAATGATGAAAAATACAACTTTCTTCTAGTTCCTAAATGCTTCCTCTCCTTCCACTAACATGATCCCAATTCTACCTTACAATTAACCTCCTCCCTGGGGTATGGACAATAGAAATGTGGTGAAGGGAGACATTGGACAGTGTAAGATTTGGCAAAATAATAATAATTTATAAATTATCAAGGGTTCATGAGGGAGCAGGGAGGGAGGGGAAAAATGAGGAACTGATACCAAGGACTCAAGTAGAAAAAAAAATGTTTTGAGAGTAATCATGTCAACAAATGTACAAATGTGCTTGACACAATGGGTAGATGGATTCTGATAAGAGTTGTACAAGGCCCTAATAAAATGATTTTTAAAAAAAGATACAATGCAGCTGTACCACTAACTCTTCCTATAATGCTGAAAAGAAGAAAGTATTATATTTACTTTACAAATAAGAAAACTGGAGACCAAATCGATTCTCTCTCTCTCTCTCTCTCTCTCTCTCTATATATATATATATATATATATATATATATATATTCCCCACATCACTGCCCCTGGTGGGAGTATGAAGGCCAGCCTTGCTCCTGGAGAGCTGTTGCTGGATTTGAACTGCCAATCCTATGGGCCGCAGTATAAGATTTGGCAAAATAATAATAATTTATTATTATTAGCGCTGCACCACCAGGACTCAACCCAATTTGACTCTTAATTATTGTAAGAGGTGATAGAATTGCCCTTTGAACTCACATCCTACTCCACATGCCCTGGTCTTCCCAGAGCAGCCCGATGTCAGCAATGTCACCAAACTTTCCTTACAGCATCAATAGATGGTTTGGTGTCATTTACCCTTTTACTTACTCTTCTCCTGGTAATGTCACTGAGTACCAATTACCAATATTTAGAATGGAAAGGGGTGAGAGGACACAAATTCTAAGGAAAAAAATACAAGGGACATTAATAAATGCCAAACTCGGAATGCTGTTGCCTCTTCCTATGTTATTTATAATCAATTGTTGCTAGTTCGTTGATTTGGTCCAGACTCATGGTGACCTCATTGTGATTTGTAGCTTATGTTGGCTGGTTTTTAAGAAGTAGACCATTAGGTCTTTCTTCCTAGTCTTAATCTGGAAATTCTGCTGAAACCTCCTGAGCATCATAGCAGTGTGTAGACTCCACCAGAAGATAGATGGTTGTGCATACAGGGCATACAGGGCTGGGCATCGAACCCAAGTCTCCTGAGTGGAAGGTGAGCGTTCAATTAGCCATTATTGACCCCGAATCAGACAGCTATTTATAGATCTCAAGCAGACACCAGTTTGGGCTTCCAGTGACTTGCCAAGGACAATCTAAATGACGTTAACTTATGCCTTCACCCACCCTCAAGTTGTATTGGCTGGTACAGATCACAACCTCTTTGGAAATGACTAGCATTTACAAAGAGCATGCTAGTGTCAAGATCAATTCCAATTCAGACAGGTGTCCCGGCCCGCGGGACATTCACAACGTGGATCTCTGGGTCTGGAGCCTGGAAGACGAAGATGGGCAGGGGACGCGAAGAATGGAGGCAAGACAGGTTTCTGATCAAGCCTCGTTTATTGGGGCAAAACTCAGGGTATATAAAGCCAATGGTCAGGAGTAAGGGCCACAGCTTATGCTAATGAGGTAGTCAACAGGGGCCAATCCTGGCCAAGTGCCAGATAAAGAAAAAACGCGCGCAAAAGGGGCTGTAGTCCTCAACTTGGTCCCGCACGCATGCTAATGGGGCATACAGGAGCAAAGCGGGGGCCACTTAAAGCAACCAATCACAAAGCTACAATATAATCTAATGGACTAAAGGTTACAACATATGTAAGCACTATAAAACAATACAAAGGTATAATAACTAAAATGTAACACAAAGCAAACAAGCTATATGGCTTATACAAAAGGGTAAAATATAAACTAAACATAAATGGCAGGGACCGATACAGGAAAAGGTTGGGTGTGTCCAGCAAGAGATAGGTGTCCTTTGTGCATCTGGTGGTCTTTGATAAAGCCCTGGGGCGGTAGGGTCTGCTTGCAGAGCAAACAATGGCCTCTGAATCCGGCTCTCCACAGACAGGAGATTTCAAAACTAAAACTAGAAACCCTAAGCACAAGAACTCCCATCTTTAACTGGTAGTCTTGATTACAGCGGGGTGTGATGGGGCCTGGGTGGGGGTGTGTGGAGAGGGTCTTACTGTCTTCTACGCCTAAATGGTTTCAAAGGGTGTGACCAAGAAAGCTGCTGCCTTTTGGGTGTTTTGCTGCCTGGGTGGGCACGGCTACGTGTCTGGCTGCGATCTGAAAGGTCAGCTGTTTGAAATCACCAGCTGTTCCTCTTGAGCGAGACAGGACTTTCTTTCTTCCCCTGTCTGCAGCTGTGACAGTCTCAGAAGCTCACAGGGCAGTTCTCTCCGGTCCTACAGGGTCTCTGTGCATGGGCACTGACTCAGTGGCAGGGAATTTCCCCTCTATATTTACTCCCAGCATCCAACCCGGTGGGAAGTGAGCAGATGAGGGCTTCAAACAGGCCTCTTCTTTCTTGTTTTTAGCATGCAGCTCATGTAAGCTATTTAACCCATTTCTAAATGAGGAAAATAATTGTCCTTCTCTTCGTGAGGTTTAAAAGAGACCAGCATGTAGTTGTCTATAGTATAGTGGCTGGAAGATGAGGCTTCACTAGAAGATTTAGGCTTTTTCATACATTCATTCATTTGGCTGGGATTTACTGAGCACCTCCTACGTGCAGTGCATTTTTCTATGTGCTTGGAAGACATCGGTGACAAAATTGAAAAAACTTCCTGCCCTCACAGAGCACGGGAGACAGATCATATACCAGGGCTCCTCAAAATTTTTAAACAGGGGACCCGTTCAAACCGTTAGAGGGCCAGACTATAGTTTAAAAAAAAAAAAAAAAGATGAATAAATTCTCTCTGAGCCAGGGATGAGTCGGCTGCTAAGCAGGACAGCAGTGGTGGCAAAAACACCCGGCGGGCATATGAATGTCCTTGGCGGGCCGCATGTGGCCCACGGGCCATAGTTTGAGGATGCCTGCCATAAACAATAGGTGTAACCACAACTGACATTGAATTACCTACAGGAAAGCCTGTGAAAGCCAGAACATGTCTACGGCAGAAACCTATCCAAGAAGAGAAATTCAAATATTGCTATCCTAAGGTTGCATCCTATCAAAAGTGCACAGTATGTGAGACCAGAAACAGAAAACAATTAGTCCAAGTTGATCCCTTCCAGGGATTTCTGTGTTATGCTGAAAAGGGGTTGCTGTTGTGTCAACTCAAGACTCACGACAACACTGTGTGTGTCAGTAGAGAACTGCGCTCCCTAGGGCTGGGGGAGGAAGATCTCCAGGATCTTCTTGGAAGGCTCCCCCTGGGTTGGACGTTTGCACCACCCAGGGAGATGTTAGCAAAACCCTGAACATGTTCATCTCATTCTGACTCTGGGTGACTTTGAAGGACAGAATAAGCCTGCCTCCCAGAGTGCTCCAGGCTCTGAATCTTGATAGCAGCAGGATGCTGCAGCAGCCACCTGGTAAGAGGCTAGGAGGGGTTAAAGCCCCACCTTTTTGTTGGCAGCCTATCACTGCACCCCCAGGGCACCTCAAATGCTGTAAAAGCAAGAAAAGAAATAGAAGAGGGTGAATGGGATCAGGTCTGTGGAACAAGGTGCCTGCTGGGGGGCAATTGGGCCTCATGGAGTGAGGTAATACCTGAGCAAAATTA
>PVJH01027642.1:0-28369 GCA_004026705.1 Nesogale talazaci | reverse complement strand
CTCAAAACATTCTCCCTCCCTCCAGGCCCCCAGGATCAGCTCCCTATATTACCCTTCCTTCCCCCCCTTCCTCCCTTGAGCCCTTAGTAATTTACAAATTATTTTTTCATCCTGTACACTGTCCAATGTGTCCCAACACTCACTTCCCTGTTGTCCGTGCCCCAGAGAGGAGGCTACGTGTAGATCCCTGAAGTTGGCTCTCCCTTTCTATTCTCCATCCCTCCACCCTCCTGGTGTTACCACTCCTATTACTAGTCTTGATGGATCATCTATCCTGAGTTTCCCATGTTTCCAACTTCACTGTACATCTCCTGGTCTAGCTGGATTTCTGTGGTAGAGTTGCTTCTAAGGAGCCCAATGGCCTGATTTCTTCCAAGAGAGATCGGTTTAGCCTTTCAGCAGTCCATGGCACTCTTAGTAATTTTCTCCAGCCCCACCATTCAAACACATCCATTCTCCCCCGATCTTCCTTACTCGGCACCCCATTTTCCCATGCATGGGAGGCTCTGAAGCACATCTCAGGTGGGCCTGAATCCCCTGAGTTCTCAAAGGAGCCTCCTTGCTTTTCAACACGGAGATGATATAATGATGATATAGAAGCCCCCGCAAGATGGAAGGCACTCGAAATAGAATTTACCTTATTGACATTTATGGAATAAAGCTTCAGGGGCATTAATTTGCTGATGTGGCAGGACTCAGAAGGAGAAGAACTACCAATATCCATTAATAATTAAAACATGGAATATGGAAAGTACAGAGTATGAATCTCAGAAAATTGGAGCCAACAATAAAATGGAACACATAAATATTCATATCCTAGGCAGTAGTGAGCTCAAGTGAGCTGTTAATGGGCATGTACAATTGATAAGCATATGGTCTACTATAGAACTTTGGTTACACTGCTGGATAAACATTAGTGTCCTAGCCTCAAGGCTAGTGATTCAAACCCCCTAGCTTCCCCTCAGGAGAAAGTTGAGGCTGTCTACTCCTGTAAAAACGCAAGCCTTAGAAATCCTACGTATGATCATTATGAGTCAGAATCGACTCGATGGCAGAGAGTTAGGCTTTTTGTTAATGGATGCTATACCAATTATGACAAATTGAAGAACAGTTTAACATTTGTTGTCAAAAGACACTTCATGACCTATTGTGAAAGACAACAGTTTGAGTGAAACGTTAATAACCATATGCCTACACAGAAAACCAGCAAGTACAACTATTCTTTAAGTTTGTGCATCAACCATTATGACAAAGATGAAGAAATGGCAGATTTTTTACCAACTTCTACCTTCTGAAACGAATCAAGCATGCACTCAAGATGCATTGATAACTACTGGTTCTTGAAATTCAAAGGTTGAAGGAAAAAAGAATCAGTAGTTGAAAATTCTGACCTTGAAGATAAAAACAACCCCAGAAATTGCATTATAGACATTTACAACAAAATGCTTGCTTTTTGTAGCATAGACATTGATTATACATGTGGAAGTTCCCAGAGGGAATACACAAAAAATCAAATCAGATAAATTGATAGAAAAACAATATTGAGAAGTTCAAAGCCATCAGTCGGAGCAAGTGCAGTCGCCAAATCTGGAACAGATTATCAGATGAGCCTTTATAAATTTCTTTATAAATTAAGAAAATTGAGACAAGTCTACAAGAGCTAAAGTGTAACCTTCAGATAACCCACCTGAACTTAGAGAATGTTTCAAGAACAGATCTGATGCGATAAACATAACGATCAAAGACTAGATGAGTTATTGGATGATATGATACATGAATAAAGTGAAAGATGATTTGAAAGACAAGAAAGAATATAAAACCAAAATTTGTCTCAGAAGAGACTCTGAAACTTGCTCTTGAATGTAGAGTCAATAAAGCAAATGGTAGAAAGGATGAGTTGAAAGGCCTGAAAAGTAGACTTCAAACGACTGCTCAAAGTAAAGTGTTATAAAGAAATGTGCAAAGAATGAAATTAGAAAGCCAAAAGGAAACAATTTCTACATTTCTTAAGCTGAAAAAAAACTGCAGGAAAAAAAAACAAACCTCAAATTGCAATATGACGGATTCTATGAGGGAGAATGTGAAACTACACAAAAGACAACAAGAGAAGATGGAAGGAATAATACAGTCACTACACCAAAAAGATTTTGTCAAAATTCAGCCAGTTTAGTAGCATATAACTAAGAAATAATGGTACAAGTACAAACAATGGGAAAAGTCCAAGCTACGCTTAAGGCATTAGCTAAACCAAGACTCCAGGAATTGACAGAATACAAATTAATATACTTCAACAACCACATGCAATATTGGAAGTGCTCACTCATCTGCTCCAAAAAATATTTGGCAAAATGACTGGGAAGTATCCATACTTGAGCTCATTCCAAATATAAGTGATCAAAAAGAATAGAGAAATTATTGAATAATATCATGCAATTAGCTTTTTGCTGAAGATAACTCAAAAATGCTTGCAGTAGTGGATCAAAAAGGAAATAAAAGAAATGCAAGTAGGATTCAGAAAAGGACAGAACCAGGGATCTTATACACTGTATTATGTGAATCTTGACAGAAATCAGAAATACTAGAAAAAATTTGCCTGTGTATCACTGATTATACAAAAGCATTCGACTGCTAGAATTTTTTTATGTACTCACTTGTGACCTGTACAGAGAATATGAGTTAGTCATATAATAGAATATTGGTGTGCGTCACAGTTATCTCCTTTTGTCAAATTTATTGAATCTCAACATTCAGTAAATAATCTGAGAAACAAGATTATATAAAAAGAACTCAGCATCAGTATTAGAGGAAGATTTATTACAACCCACCCTATACAAATGGCATAATCTTGCTTATTAAAAATGAAAAGGATTTGAAGTACTTGGTGGAGATCAAAAGTACAGACTTTGACACAGTTAGTGCCTCAGCATAAAATAAAAATCCTAACAACTGAAACAGCAAGCAACATCATAATAAGTGGAGAAAAGATGGATACTATCAAGGGACTCTTTTTACTTGGATCCACAATCAACATGCATAGAAACAGCAATCTAGAAATCAGATAATGTAGATCAATATGCATATACTTATAGGCTGAGAATTAGAAGAGCAGATGGGCCTTGGACCTCCATCAGTTACTTCCTCAGTGCCAGAACATTTTGTTCTATTAAATTGGCATTCCATGATGCACAGCTCCCTGACACCATCACAGAAAGCAAATGTGTGCATAAGCAAATGTGGTGCAGAAAGCTGATGGTGCAGGCTATCAAAAGATGTGCGTCTATGGTTTTAAAGACTTGAAGGTGAATAAGTGGCCATCTAGCTAAGAAGCAAGCCCACATGGAAGAAGCACAACAGCTTGTATGACCACAAGATGTCAAAGGGATCCAGAATCAAGCATCAAAGACCTAAAAAAATATATCGTTGTAAATTAGGGGGAGTTCAGATTGGGGGACCCAAAACTTATCAATAAGTGAAGAGACATCCTCTTACAGAGGGGTTGTAGTGAGGAGATGACCTAGTCTAGGTGCACTGTAGTAGCGATGAAATGTTCTCAAATGCTTCCTCCCATGGACTATCACTATCCCAATTCTGCCAGACAGATTTGGCTAGACCAGGGGACGCACATTGAAGTCGAAAACGTGAAAATTTAGAATAGATAATCCCTTGAGACTAATGGGGAATGTGACACTGAGAGGGTGGAGAGATGGTGAAGTAGAAAGGGGGAACAAATTTCTCGGATCTACATGTGACTTCCTCTCTGGGGTACAGACAATGAGGGGGGAGGGGGAGTGAAGTGACACATTAGACAGTGTAAGACATGAAGAGGTAACAACAATTTGTAAATTCTTGGAAGTTCATGGGAGAGGAGAATGGGGAAGGGGAAGTATGGGGAGTTGGAATTAAAAAAATAAAGAACTAGAGAAAAGAAGGGAAGAGGAGCTTATGCTAGAGGGGTTCAAGTAGATAATGTAGATGAATGTGGTAACATGTGTACAAATATACTTAATACGAATGATGTACTAAATGTTGTAAGAGCCCCCAATAAAATCTATATTAAAAAAAAGAAATCAGACAACATATTATACTGGGCACATCTGTTGCAGAAGGCCTCTTTAAAGGCTTGAAAATCAGAGATGGCACTTGAGGACTACTGTGTGTCTGACCCAAGTCATGCTTTTTGCTTGTTTATAAGTTTGTTTTTTAAAGCTTATTGGGAGCTCTTATATATATATTATTACAATCCACAGTTCAATAATATCGAGAATTATTATATAATTGCTACCATCAACACTTTCAACATATTTTCTTTTCTTCTTGCATTCCTTGATATCAGCTTCCCTCTATGACCTCCCTCCCTCGTCCTACCACACCTCTCATCTCTCAATATATCAAATACCATTATTTATTATTATTATTAACTGGGGTTTTGACATAAGCTTCACAGTCCCATTTATCTAGTCACTTAAAATTCACATGTTCATTCCCTTTCAGTGGGGTTATACAATCATCAGTGCACTCTTTCCCCCTTACCCGACTCTTCCCATATCCTCAGAGAGTCATTATTCCCTTTACTGTTTCTGAGGGTGGTATCTATCTTGAATTTCATGCATTGAAAAATTTTGATTGTATCAATGTACAAACACAGGTCTACCGAGGTTAGATTATGGCCATAATAGTAAAGAGAGATGATATAGTTGAGGTGCAGTAGGTGCATCATAGTTGTGATGAAGCTGCTAACTTCCCTAAAAAAACCCTCACAATGATGTGTATTGTCCTTGAGTTATGTGTGATCATTGCAATGAATTATCAAACCTAGTAGAGAAGGGATGGTTCAGATTCATGTTTAAACACTGCTTTGTGGTAATTGACCTTGGGCTGGTATGGAGCTGAATCATCCTTCTCACTGTTGAAGACCAAAGAAGAACTGATGCCTTGGAATTATGGATGGGGTAGAATATTAAATAAGCAATAGATTGCCAGAAGAATGAATGAATCTATTGGAAGAAGTACAGCCAGAATTCTCTTAGAAGTAAGTATGCAGATGCTTGGAGAGACTTCATCTTACACACTTTGGCCATGTCATTAAGTAAGGGCTCCTAGAAAAGAACATCAGGCTGGGGAAAGCAGAAGGTAAAGTGAAAATTAGAAAGCCTGCAGACAAAGAGGCTGCAACGAGCTCAAACATAGCAACCCTTGTCAAGATGGCACAAGACTCATCGGTGTTTATTTCTGTTGCACATGGGGTCACTGAGTCTGAAGTTATTAGACAGACTTAACAGTAACAAAGTGGACTAGAAATAAAAGATGGAAGCCTTAAGGAGAATGAAGCTGTTAAATTGGAGAAGTAGAAAAAGATCATTTCATTAACCAAAGATTTTTCAGCATAAGAGCAATTAAAATCATTAGATATATAGCACAAGAGAGTTTGGGATAAGTTTTAATATTTCCATAGATAATTAATCTGAGAAGGAAAGTTTAAAAGAGGTTGACATGCCTTAAAAGACCTAAGGGGAAGATATTCCCACGGATACACACAATAAAATGACTTGGAGATGAGCTGAAGGAGAAGAAAACCTGTTAACTGTAAAGACTATGCATATTAGTCATTAAATATATACATACTCTTAAATCATAAAAATAGGGAGGAAAGAATAAAGCTTCAGAGAATATTTAAAAGCTTGAAAAGCTAAAAAATACAAGCGGGGAAAATATGAAAGCTCAAACAGCCATATCCAATTTGGCTCAAATAATGTTCAGCATTTTATTAAAATAATAAATACCATCAAGACATAAATACTTTGTAACCACTAGTGACCTAATCCTCCCTTCTCTCACTTAGGCAGTGACCATAAACAATAAACTACACATTTGAAGACTATGAAATAATCAAATTATAAGTACCCTTTGGGGAAGTAACATTGGATAATACCACTTCATCCACCAAAAATGCAGCATTGAATGAGCCACTCAAATAAAATAAAGAACTCCAAATTCTGCACACTGATAGAGAAAATGTTTGGTTTACAGTAACCATGGAACTTGGAGTATCATAATTGGGCAGAAATACTATTCAGCAATTCTGATGTTTTTACTCCTATTTAACCTTTCTCCCTGACATCAGTTTTTAAAATTATGATATTCTACAATCAGAGCATTAGTAGCTGTATAATTTACTGACACCATGAGGGAGGAAGAGTTCAATGCTTCCTTTTCAAACTTACCTCCTTTTTTATTTTTCCAAAGCCATAATGGGTTAAGCCTGGTGTTTTCCTTATTATTATGAGAATCAACTGCTATGAAAACCTACAAACAAAATGTATGTTTATTAACAAACAGTTAATACTTCAGTGAAAGTTCAAATATTCAAAAAGAAATATTGAAAGCAGTTTTAAAAGCATAAGTTCAGCTCTGCTGGTTACTGGAAAAGTTGTTTTCATAGTTCACCTTAGAGTTAACCTTCAGGGCTATCCAGTGGCTGGAAAATCAGATTATTTTATTACACAGTTTATGAATATCATGCAGTCTTCTTGAAAAAGTCAAGACATGTTACACATAAAAACTGCAAATGACTCTGTAATATAAATCAAGGTATACAACAGATGTAAAATATACTGCTGAGCAATAACCCTCACCCAAATGCAATGTATGATCCTGATTGGCAAATACTATAAAAGATATTTTTGCTATGATTGAAGAACTGTGAATGTCAACTACAGTGATTACTGATTTGAATTTAAATTTCTGGGGTTTAGTAATGGATTCAAGTTTATGTAGGTGAATGCTCCATTTCTAAAAGATTCACATTGAATTATTTAGGGGTGAAATGTTCTTTCTGAAATTTACTTTCAGTGGTAATATGTGTGCTCACACCAAGATAAAGCATTTGTCTCAAAACATTAAAAGCGGTAAAATTTAGGTGTAGTGCATACTGTTGTTCCTTACACTATTATTTTAATTTTTTTCATTTACAATTTTTTAAAGAAAATGTTGGAGCTAGGGAACAGATCTCAAATTGATATTGTTACAGAAAACCAAAGTAGAACAAGATGGGCAACTGATCACATAATACATTTATTTAACATCTATATCGAGATAACATAAAAACTTTCGCTATTGAGTGGATTCTGATACATGGTAACCACGTGTTTCCGAGAAAACTAGCTTGACAGGGTTTTTGATAGATAGATCTCTAAGCCCTGCTTCCATGGGTTTGTGAAGTTGGTTCAAACCAACTTAGATTAGCACTCAAGCTCAAAACATTTTTGCACTACCCAGGAACCTAAACTCTACATAAAATGCTATATTACCACAGATATTCAAACAACTAAAAACTAGCATTAGCTGTGAAAATCTATGGCCAACACTACTAATCAACCTAAACAGTATTCCTGCCAAAAATCGAGAACCTGTATAAATTCAAACACTAAGGTAAGCACACATCCTGCTCTGCATTTATGACCACATGAGGAAAAGCTTCCCAAATTTAACAAAGCTCATTGCAACCTTCGAGGTTCTGTGCACAGGAAACTCTAGAAGGTGGTGGATTTGGGGTTCGAACTGTTGAATACAAAGTTGAGAATCTAAAATGCCAATGTCCACTTAATTTACAATTTAAAACACGAAAGGGGGGAAGAGGACGCTATGCCCTTCTACCAATCATGTGGGCTCCTGGGCATGAAGGAGTTTCGGCCAGAGTCACCTTTTCTTTCAAGAGAGAGTGACTAATAAGGCAGGACTCCAGGAGCCCTGGTGTGGTGGCACATGCTGGGATCCTCAAGGTCCGAAATTCAAAATCACCAGCTGCTCTGCAGGAGAAAGCTAGAACCTTCTGCTAGTATGAGCCATAAGGTTCAGTCTCAGAAACTCACAGGCGCAGGGCTGCCTTGTCTTATACGGCTGCCAGTTAGTTTGGTTAAAGGAGAGAACTGGTTTTGTGAAGGGGGATGGGGGAGGGAAAAAAACCCTCCATTTTGTTTATAAGACTAATTTACAGGAAATAACCAGATTTTATGTACATTATAAAGATGCCCTCTCCCCAGAGAGGACTTCAAGTATTCTTTCTTAGAAATATTTCTACCATGGCATTATTATTGCAGATTTTTCTTGTTCACAGTAACTCAGCATTTGGTAAGTACTTAAGATAGAAGAGTGAATTAAAAACTATTCACTAGACACATTGTACAGTGTACAGTATGAAAAAATAACAATTTGTAAATTACTAAGGGTTCAAGGGGAAGGGGGGAAGGAAGGGTAATATAGGGAGCTGATACTGGGGACCTGGAGGTTGGGAGGATGTTTTGAGAGTGATGATGGCAATGGGTGTGTAAATGTGGCCTGCATACAATTGATGTTGGTATGGATTGTGATGGGAGTTGTATGGGGCCCCAATAAAATGATTCATTAAAAAAAGGGGGGGAAGGGGAAAGGGGAGCATTTTTTTTTAAAGATGAGCTTGTACCAAGGGCTCAAGTGGAAAAAGGAAATGTATGTGGCAGCATGTGTGCAAATGTGCTTGATACAAATGATGTACTGAATGTTGTAGTAGCTGTAAGAGCCCCCAATAAAATTATTTTTTTAAAAAACTATTCACTTAGGGAATAGTTATGTAAAGTGAAATGAAGTGAAAGCATCAGTAGTGAAGACGCTTATCTAAAGAAATAGTTAGACACACATATCTGCTACCACAACATCCACCCAGTTGTTCCAGTCAAAACACCTTGGCTTCCTCTCTGAAGTCCTCTCTCTCCCTCACTGAGAGCCCGGCCATTTGCCAAGCCCTACGTACTCTACCACCAAGATCCCAAACGCATTTGTTTCTCTCCATCTTCACTGCAACTTACCCAGACACTATTATTCTTTCACCTGGACGGCTATGATGGGTTTAATTTAGTCTCTCTGCTTCCACTCTTGACTTCCTACAGTACGTTTTCCACACAGGAGCCAGAGCGATCTTTTAAAACATAAAACAGATCATGTCAGAGCCTTACTTAAAACTTTCCAATGCTTTCCATCTGGAACAAAATCCAAATTTCTTACCATGGCTGCCAACCATTGTACACATTCAATGGGTGTAGTGTATGGTATGTGAATTATATCTCAATAAAGCTGATAGATATATATGTATATTTATTAAAGTAGAAGGGCATTGAAAAAGAGGAAGGCCTTCAACACATTGGATTGATGCAGTAGCTGTAAGAATAAGCTCAAATATAAGAACAATCCTGAAGATGGCACAGACCAAGGGAGTGTTTCATTTTACTGCTCCTAGGGTCACTATTAATTAGAACTGTCTTAAGAGCACCTAATAACAAATACATATAAAATGGGTCTTTAACTATAAAGTTGTAAAATCTTTCTCTTCTATGCAGATGGAATAACTTTATTTCATTAATTATAAATAAACTTAATAGACACAACAGAAGAAAGAATAAAAACTGTTCTTTTAGCTAGTTTCTTCTCACATGGACCCTCTTCTGGATTGAATTGTGTCTTTAAAAATGTTATGCTGAAATCCTAGTCTCTGTCACTGTTTGACCCTGTTTAGACATAGAGGGTTCTTTTGTTATGCTTATGAGTTTCTTACCTCATTAAGCAGTAGTAAGGATATTAAACCTAATCTCTGCTGAGTAGTGACTTATAAAAAGAACAGAATAGGCACTGACACACACCAGAGGTGGGGCAGGGTTAGGGAGGGTGTAGGTACAGATGCCATATGGATGTCTCTGTATAAACCAAGGAGTGGCCAGAGCAACTGAAAGAAACAACCTCTCCTACTATACCCCACTTCCCACACACTTCCCCAAAGCTGATGCTCTAATTTGGACAGCTAACATCCAAAACAGTGAGAAAATATGCTATTGTTCCTTAAATTTGTATTTGTTTTTCCAAATCACTAGATAACTAAAACAGAATATTAAAAAATTAGCAGTTGTTGATGATCCAGGATTTTATCCTTCAGTATAGATTACAATTCAATGTAAAGAAGACCACGATCTTCACGACTGGACCAATAGGTAACATCATGATAAAAGGAGAAAATGTTGAAGTTTCTTACTTTGAACCACAATCAATGCTTATGGAAGCCGCAGTCACAATATCAGAAGAATTGTTGCATTTGGTAAATCTGCTGTACAAGACCTCTTTAGAATATTAAAGAGCAAATATATTTCTTAGAGGACTTGGGGGAACCTAACCCAAGCCATGGTATTCTCCATTGTCATATGCATGTGACAGTTGGACACCGAATAAAAAAGAATGAAGAACTGATACATTTGAGCTGTGTCCTGGAGAAGTATATAGACAGGACCATGGACAGCTAAAAGGACAAATTGATCAGTATTGGAAAAAACTAAGATCAGAATGCTACTTAAAAGCAAGGATGGCAAAACTTTGTCTTACGTGCTTTAGACATGCGGTCAGGAAAGACTGATCCCTGGAGAAGGGCATCATGTTCGATACAGCAGAGGGGCGACAAACCAGGGGAAGGCCCTCAGTGAGACGGACTGACACGGTGGCTACATCACTGGGCTCGGGCATAAGAACGGCTGTGAGGACAGTGCAGGACCAGGCGGTGTTTGGCTCTGTTGTGCATAGCGTCACTCTGGATCAGAGCCCACTCGATGGCGCCCACCAGCGAACAACACAGCAGAGTACGCATTTCTCCTCTCACTGTGTAAGAAGAGATGCTCATTCCCCCCTGCTACCACTCACACTACCTGTGGCATTTCTCCGTCTCTTTCAATGTCTGTTCTACTATTGAGAACTTGGGATTTCTTCATAAAAAAGATACACTGGTCATACAGAAACTGGTCAAACCCCTGAGACTGGCCCTTAGCCATCCTTCAAGTCCAGAACTGAACTCACTCCTATGCCTCAATTTTCAGTTAACAGTAGGCAGGGTTATACAAGGAACAAAAACACTAGGAAGGTAAGCAGGGAATACATACCCACTTGATCAGAAGAGCAACATTTATCCAAGGACAAAGTTCGGAAGGGCTAGTAAAGAATGGAAACAGGAAACACAGAAAGCAAGTGGAATAGATGATGTTGCAAAAAATGGATCTGAATCATTGAATAAAAATCTGGTGATCTCACAAAAAAAGTTTAAAGAAAAATAGATTTAGCATCTCCATTATTATATTCAAATGAATGTGTTTCCCTGGAAGTTCTTTTCTAGTATATCTGTAAATAAATCCCTATTAGGTTTTGTTGTTATTAATGTTTTGTGTGTTCTTTTTTTCTTTCTTTCTTTTATCTTTAATTGCTTACCAGGATGTCTGGAGCTCAGATATACTCGACTAATACGCAAACTACCTTGGCTTCCCTGTGTTATATACCCAGGCATTAGAAGTAAATTGTCTCATTTAATCTTCATAGCGACCCTCCTCATAAAGTATTATCATCCCATTTTATGAATGAGGAAAGTGAATCTTAGGGATGGAAAAAAGATTATCTGACAGCTAAATTTTAAAAATTAGATTCTTTGTCAGACTTTCAATCACCTATTCTTTTAATTTGGGGTGAATTATGGTCTTTAAATCATTAGTTTTCATCCCTCCTGAGCCTAGTGGTTTACACATTGGGCTGCTAACCCCAAGGTCAGCAGTTCAAAACTACAAGCCAATCAGGCAAAGAATTACTAGAATTTCTGCTCCTGTAAAAAATTCCAGTCTCAGAAACTCAGAGGGGCAGTTCAAGTTTTCCTTATCAGAGATTATGAGTCAAAATGGACTCAATGGCAGTGAGATCGATACTCACCACCAGTCTCTTACCACCAGTCACCACCAAGTCAGCTCGGATTCCCAGTGAAGTGTATGTGTAAGG
Source organism: Nesogale talazaci (assembly GCA_004026705.1). Lineage (NCBI taxonomy): Eukaryota > Metazoa > Chordata > Mammalia > Afrosoricida > Tenrecidae > Nesogale > Nesogale talazaci. Next base: position 16,546 of record PVJH01027642.1, on the reverse strand, counting down.
GTAGAACTATGCTCTCTGGGGTTTTCCAGTGTGGTTGTCCAAAATAGCATGGCAGGCCTTTCTCCCCAGGGACTTCTGTATGAACTCTAAGTGCCATCGTTTGGGTTATTGGCAAGCATGGTAACCATTTACACCAAGCAACTTCTTGGAGCCTCTTTTGACTACAGTTCCCAAAACTAAATCACCAGCACAAAATCAAAATATCAGATCCTGGCCATCAGACAGTCTTTGAAAAAGACTCTGCTCCTTTTCAGGAGCCACATATATTCTATTTACTTATTCTCATTTCTTCAAGACTAACTCAGTACTTACTCAATACCAGGCATTCTGGTGTTAGGTAACGAAAAGATAATTAAGCCGCCACTTCTCTGGGTAGCTGATTACACAGTAAGTGTGTGCTATAGATTTGTGTCTGATGGAAAGGGAGAAAGGAGCCTAGTCTCTGTCCACGACTTCGCCATCTCTAAAGGCAGCTTTCTCTTTTCAGCATCCCACAAGGTGAGAAACTGATCTCTGAAAGACTTTCTATTTCACTCATACAAAGAGACTTCTAAGAAGTATGGGCCAGAATGCGCCTCAGAAACAAGATAGTAAGTCTTTGTGTCACATACTTTGGATATGTCTTCAGGATGAACCAGTTCCTTTTAAAAAAAAAAGACATCATGCATTGTAAAAATAGAGGATTGGCAAAAAGAAGAAGAAGAAGAAGAAGAAGAAGAAGAAGAAGAAGAAGAAGAAGAAGCTCAACAAAATGCATTGACCCAATAGACTCTAATTACAACAATGACATCAACTATAGCAATTGGAAGGATTGCACCAAACAGGGCAGTATTTCCCTCTGTCATACCTAATGTCACTATGAATGGCAGGTATGTTCAAAAACACGCAGCTGGTGTAAAGGTTAAGCAGTCAGCTATGAATCAGAAGATGGTTCAAAACCACCGTAATCCTCTTGTAGCTCCAGGAGAGGAAGACCTGACTATCGGCTTGCCTAAACATTACAGCCAGCATAGCCAATGAGTCAGGAGCAATTTATGACTCCCCAAAAGTCATGAGTCTTAAGGCTCTCGAAGGATGACTGTTACTACAGTTCAAACGTTAAGGTTCATACACAGTCTAGTGGCCAGATTGTAAGTGGGACACCATTGACAGAGAGTGTGTGGTTCTTGATTAAAAATTTGGCCTATATGGAGCAACAAAAATGTTTATAGAATGCAAAAATAGTATTGCAATATATTTATTTTAATTTTAAAATGCCGCCGGATGTTGTTAAATTGTTAAAAAGTGGGACACCTGGTCACTTTGTCATAGACTCATTATCTTTCCTTTTAAAAAGTCACGTAGACCCCTGTGCTACCACAACACAAGATTAGAAACCATGACCTCCTAGTTTTGATATGGGCAAGAAGTTCTGTCCTGAAATGAAATGGGAGAGAGGAGGAAATATTTTTGTTTCTTATCAAAAAATAGGTAAGTTCATTAATTCTGACAGTGTGTTTAAAGTACAAGATTAATTTATATTATGAAATAAGTATATCGTCTTTGCTGGGTTAGGGGTAGTACACCTGAAAAATAGCCTAGGTTGCATTTTAGAGGCTAAAAATCATTTGAATAGGACTTTGGTAAGGCTGCGATGAGTAAACGGAAGTGAGTTTGCATTTGACTTTTTTTTTGGTAGGAATAAGTCTGCTTAATAAGCAGCAGAGCATTTTTTAATTTGGTAGTAGGCAAACCCCAGAGAAACCAAGACCACAGCATAGAATCAATTCTCTCACAGTGACACTACAGGACAGAATAGAACTGCCCCCACAGGGTATCCGGGGCTGCAATGTTACTAAAGCAGACTGCCACATCTCTCCCTGAGAGCAGCAGGGAGATTGAAACTGCCAAATTTGGGATTAACAACCAAGTGCTTAAACATAGTACTACATTGGTAGCCAGTCTCACTGCCACTGCCACAAGTCAGTGCTGACTCGGGCTAACACCATGCAACCGGGTAGAATTGCCACTGAGAGTTCTCAAGATTGTAAAGCTTTATGAGAGCAGAAAGACTTGAATTCCATAGACACAACTTCAAGATGCCAGGATGCAATAAAATTTTCTTAAAAGTTAAGAAATGGAAAAATAATTGCTGCTTTTTAACTTCAAGATAGCAGAGTTCTACTTCAGTGCACTAATGGGGTTCTAGCTTTCCATTGTGTGGGAACTGTGGTAAAGAATATTTGAACTAGAAAGGGGAAAAATAGTTAAAAGAAGGTAATCATGCCCAGGAAATAGTGCTAGCCCTGTAAGCACTATTTACTCCCTAAAGAGAAGAGGAGGCGGGGCGGGGGGGGTGGGGGGGGTTCTCAAAAACCCAGCTAAACCACACTGTTTGCCACAGACTTGATTCTGGCTTCTGGTGACCTGTTGTGTTAGAGAACAGAACTGCTTCATGGGGTTTTCTTGGCTGTAATCTTAGCAGAAATAGATTGCCAAGACTTTCTTCCATGATCCCGTGACGTGTGTTTGACCCACCAATATTCAGATTAGTGATAATGTTAGATAGGGGTCTTTTTGTTTTTGTTTGTTTTGTTCTTTGTTTTTGTTTGTTTTGTTTGTTTTTTGTTTGTCCTTGTTTGTTTTGTTTTGTTTTTGTGGTCATCACTGCCCCTTAGTGAGAGTAGGAGGCCCAGTCTTGCTCCTAGAGAGCTGTTGCTGAATTTGAACCACCAACCCTGTGGGCCACAGTCCCGCACACAACCACTACGCCACCAGGGCTCAGTTCCCGATAGGGTTCTTTAGATTAAACAGAACCAGGATACTTATGATTTTATAAATATTTAGATAGATAGATAGATAGATAGATAGATAGATAGATAGATAGATAGATAGATAGATGATAGATTGATAGATAGATAAATAACATAAATAAACAGCTAATTAGAAAGCAGTACAAATGGCTCAATGCAGCTCTCTTGTGTAAAACAGCTGATACACTGGTGGTCCTTCAAGTCTTAAGGGCTGCCAGCTGCAAGTCAAGGAAGCAGACAGCTGAGTCCTCTCGAAGGATTTCAGGCTATCTGGCCACAGGCAGCAAACAGCAAGGGAGATCAACCAACAACCAGATGACAGGGTCGGACAGTTCCCAGATCAAGCGAGGTATACTCCAGTAGCATGATGAAGCAGATCTTAAAGGAACCTCAAACTACAGCACCACAGTCCACAGGGTAGGTGTCCCTACACAGGTACACAGGTAGTGTAGCTTGTGAATTGAAGCAGAGAACAAGCTAAGGCAGCTGCATACGTGTCCCGTCATCAGAGAGCAAGAGACAAGAAAGGTGAAGCTCACTGAACCATTTAGCTCTCCCCCCTTCAATTAATTCCACATGTGTTCATGGGCCAGGTTGGCACAACAAACCTACCTATCACAGTACTTGAGTCCTAAAGGTTTGTGCCACTAAGGAACCTACTTTTTTTAATTTTTGAAAGTAAAGTAAATGAAGGAAAGTGAGTAGCAGAGAAAATAGCTGAGATGCTGAGGAGCTCATAATAGAGCTTAGGTACCTCAGAAGCATCAGCAGCATTGTAAGTTGACAATTCCATTGGGTGCGTATCCAAATGAACTGGCATGGCTCTATATAATCCCACAGGACCAGGCTGTGGTACAAGAGTAAGGAGTCCATTCTCAGGACACCAGGAATTCTCTGTCACTAAGCAGGGCTTACAGAAGATCCAGAACAGGGTGTAAGAGCATGGAACTCACCAGGGATTTGAAAAGTAAGACATTTTATACCACCTGGTGAAAGAAAGGATCTCACTTAAGGCCTGAATCCTAGGGAGTCCAGTGTTAGAATTTTTAAACTTATCAAGATAATATAACCATCTCTTTTATCACTTGCTGAAGAATGAGAAAGGATGAGTAGATATGATTTCCATCCAGAAAGCACCACCCTAGCGTGCCAAAATTAACAACTTGAGGAATTTCTCCCATTGTGTTTAAATTCACTCTCCATGGATGCTGGCCTCCTGGGGAGGAAGAAAGAAGCGTTTCTCTTTTTTCCTTTCATCCTTTCAGCTTTTGGTTACTGTGCCAAGCTTCTTCATTTTGTACCTCCCATTAGTGGGTGCCTTTGTCCTCTGACTTTCAGTTGGTTCAGTCAGTTGAAAGCAAAAGCACAACACTGGGAAAGAGAGGGGAGACTAAGATGGAAATATATAAGTACCAGGTTCTAGCCTTGCTCCTGGCCCCTTGTCAGGAGCCTCCCAGCACACAGCGCTCCCCTTTGCAAGGTTGTGACTGCTCCCTCCTACCCCTATTCCACGCCTCAGCTCCTCCGGCCCCAATTACTAACCCAAGAGGTGTCCCTGCCTACCGTCTACACCCTTATAAAGTGTGCCACAAATAATCCCACTTAGAGTAATGCCACTTGTTTCCTACACAGTCTGCTGGATGAACATATTACCAAGTTGCTGGTATGGGCCTTCAGAAACACTAAATACAAGGCTTCAGGAAACATGAACTTGCCTGGGATAATTGGGTTAGGGATATAGGGTTTACCTGAGTGAGAAGCTTGTGTTATTATCATCTTAGAGGGTCTTTTGACCCTTTACCAAAAAAACACACCCACTGCCACCCAGTAGATTCCAACTCCAAGTGACTCCCTAGGACAGAGTAGAACTGCCCTCTGGGTGTCCAAGCTTATGAATATTTAGGGAAGCAGAAAGCCTCATCTGTAACCTCTGATAAACCCTTTAGAAGATTATCTTAAATACGATTCAATCGGGCTGGGCCCAAGTGACGTAGTGCTTGAATATGGAACTGCAGCCCACGGGCCTGGCAGTTCAAATCCAGTGGCAGCTCTCCAGGAGCAAGGCTGGGTAGCTCCCACGACCACCAGAGGGCAGTGATGTCCCACCTGCCAAATAAATAAATAAATAAATAAAAATAAATACGATTCATTCACATTGAACGCTGAAACCATCCCGCTTGTAAGACAGGAATAGTACAGGCTGTAACAAATGGGGTTGGAGGGAAGCTTTATTCAAATATTAGTAAAACCTCTAGTTGAGATACAGCAAAGTAAAAAATTAAGATTAGTTTAAAACTTTAATTTCATTTAATTTTAACTCACCATTTAATGTTTGACCATAATTCCTGAAAGGAGATGAACCTGAAAGGGGATGAGCCTATAAATTTTTGTTTTTCTTTAGAAATGTTATAGTAGGAAGGCCTTCATGTTCAAACACAGGTCATATTTTTGACATATTATTTGTGAAACATAAACGTAGGCATTTGGTTTCACTTTAGACTTTCTAGTCTATGTTGTACAATATGAGCGGTCATCATTATTTTCACATTAGAATATAAAGTTTCCATCTTGAGCACAGAGTAACTTTGAAGTTAAATTAATTAACATGCTGCTATGACCTATTTCAAAGCCTACTGGGAGCAAAATCTATGCTGTCACCAATGACCCAGAAAGGATGCACAAACAAGCAGTGGGTTGTGCGTAGGACATGGTCTCAGGAGGAGCAACTAGAGGACTTCTGACCTCATGCTGCTCTCCTCTGACTCCTGTGAGATATAATCAATTAATATGGCCCTTCTAGCCATAACTCCTATGTGATGGATTACAATTCTCAACTCTATGAAATGGCAAAAATATCATTTTGGAGGGAGCTTCCTGTAATGCTGATGGACAGGCTCCAGGTGGAATTAAATGCTAACCTTAGTTAGAGGCTAGGACTTACCCTTTGTTTCCTTGTCATGATAGTGTACTGCAAGACAAAGACCTTCCTGTCATCAAAGTCATTTATCTGTAGATAAGTGCTATCTCAGACACAGAGAGGAATTTGAGGGCCATTGCAAGAAGGGATTTGAGGACCCCTGGAAGAAGAGCATGTTCGAGATCTCTGTCTGACATGGTAGAGGCCCAGAGTAAAAGCACCAGAAATTGACACAGACAATAGGACAGAGCAAAGGAGGCAGACCTACATCAGAGGCCAGGGCAAGGAAACCATGAGACAAAACAGAGAAACAGTGCAGGGACTATGGAACTGTAAGGCAGACCTATAGGTGGGCATCCAGTTCCATGCAGGTAGAGGCCTGAGAGACTTGGCTGTTGGCTGAAGAGAGATGTTGTTGTGGAGCAATGACTGTATCATTATGTTAATTGATCCTGACTTTTGGCAGTCTGTTAAATTCTCTAACAAATCCCCTTCAACCATGAACATTGTCTATGAATTCCGTGTGGCCATTACAATGGATTATTGAAACTAACACAAATGGAAAGTAGCATGAGAGAAACCGTTGGTGTCTAAAAAGTAAAGAAGGCTGTTAGGCTGCCTTTGTCTAGACAAACAAAACCAGAACACTTATATATTTTCATATAGAAGTGCCGTATGTGTGTGTATATATATAATACATATGATAAAAAAGAATTTCATATCAAGAAGTAATTTTACATCAAGAAGGCACCACAGCCAAGCCCAACTCAGGTCCTTAAGTCAGATACTATCCAGGACCCTCTTCAAAGTCACGTAGCTACAGGCTGATGACGCAGCAAGGTGAAGCAGGATGCAGGGAGATTACAGGCTGGTGGGTGTAGTTGCATGAATTGAAAGTTAGTAGGAACATGCCAAGGCACTGACAGCTCCCACTTAGCTCCTGGGTCAGTAACCTGTTTGGAGCCATCCTGAGAGGCAGACACAGTCCCAGCAAGCAGAAAGATGAAGGGAGCAAGAGAGAAATTCTCTCTCCTCAGTCTTTCTCTTATATAATAGACCACATCCTCCAAGAAGACACCCCCCAGACTACCTGACTGACAGGTTGAATTATACCTTTACCTACACACTGGTGCTATCAAGAACCATAGAAACTAACTGCTACTGCTAGTGTGTCCAGGCATATCTGACCCCAGACTCATGGCAAAAGGGAAGCCAGAAGAGGTCAGATATAGCTGCCTTCCAGGCCTTGTACAAATCCTCTCTCCTGCCCCTCCATGACACACACACACACACACACACACACACACACACACATCTCCACAGCACAAATTTAGAGCAATGGACTAAATTCATAATTTCTCAAATTGGCTTTTTTGGGGAGAATTCTACATGCTAAGGAATTGTTCTAGGCATTATTGGATATTCACCCTCTTGGCCCATAAGAAGTAAACAACTATCATTGGTACTTTGCTATCATTATTAAATCAGAAAATCTCAAAATATATAAAATAATAAAGATTATAGCAATCCAGATAAAGAACCACAGGATTAAAAATGCAAATTCCCCAAAACATGCCCCACTCCTATCTTAATTAGTCCTTCCCTGTGAAGAGAACTTTGTTAAAGTACATTCTCGGATTCTTACCAGAATCTTCTCTTCCTCCTCCTCAAGAGAAAAGTATTCATTGTTAGGGGGGAAAGAAAAGAAAAGAAACTTCATAAAAATAAGATGGTGCCTTCATCTGATTTTCTCTCCCCTTACTTCTTGGACATGAATCCGGGTAGGACTATGGTAAGCTTGGGGCTGCTTAACCACAAGCTCCGTGCTTCTTAATAGCAGCTTTTCCGAGAAGAACAATGAAGATAACTACTCCCTGCATGAGTGGTAGTCTCAGAAACCTGTTTAGGGTCATTGCAAGTCAGAATCGACTTGATGGCCATCGGTTTGGTTGTGAGTTTGTTTTTGTTTTTCTCTTAAAAGCAAGTTGCAGAAAACAAACATCTGCAACTACCTCTCCAAACTGAAGGCTACCTAGCAGCAGTGCAGCTCGGATCCCACATGAAAGCGTCTATCTTGACTTACGTGATCTGACATAAGAAGGGAGGGTTTGGTTTTGAGTCTGGGGAGTCTATTGTTCCTACAGTTAAGCCAAAATCTCCAGCTTATGAGGCACAACAGTGATACTTCCCTCTTCCATCAGCCTTGCTTCAAGTGTCAATTGTCTCAAAATATGAAGGAAGGGAATAAAGAAAGAAATCTATTTTCTGGGTGTCCTCAAAGTCTCTACTAGTTTATTCCCTGATAAGCGAATTTCTTTCCTCATCGACACATGCTTCTATACAAAATTTTAATTCTCTAAAATCAAGCCCACAATTTTTATAAGGTCTAATCTTCTAACTCTCCCTGAAACGTTTATTGTACCTCAGAAAACATAGGCACTTAGCGACGGCTTGACATTTAAAGCTTTAGGAAAAATAATGCCAGTAACATCTAGGAAAGTTGAATGCCCAACAAATTTCTCCAGAATCAACCTATATTTTTCCTCGTCCCTAAAATTCCTGAATCAGGTCAACCTTCTTCCAAAGTTTCTGAGTATAAACAGGGCTTTTTTGTTGTTTGGGGGTTTTCAATTTTTGAGTACCCCCTCCCTCTAAGGCTAAACTTTAGAAACAACTAGATTTTTTAATGTATTATTAAAGAGAAGTTTACCATCTCCCATTCTTTCATTGGCAAAACATTCATTGCTAGCAATATTTTTCCATGAAGATATCAGAGCTCAGTCTTTGAGCTACTCAATTGTTCAACTATTTGGGGTTTTGAAAGGGAAAAAATGGAAGCATTTTTTCAGCCACTTTTCCTTCTTAATCACGAAATATGTATATTTTAAGCGAAATTTAATCCAGCTACTTCTGGTTTGTTTCCATTTAAATCATTAAAATGTTATTTTTCTAAGTCATTTGTTGTCCAAGAGACTTTTTAAATTAGCTTCCCTGCTTAAAAATCCAAATTGGCCATAAGAACATAAGCTCTAATGCCAAAAGTTTCAGGTTTGGAACAGGAGTGTCAGCCCCAAGTTGGAAATCAGTTTTAAATGCTTGCAATGACATAAAGGGACCATGTGGACTCATTCCCTGACTCACTGAACCTTCTGTGGAAGCACACATGACAAGAGGAGGTTACTAAAAGGTCTTTGAAATAAATCCTAAATTCAGTAGTCAGTCAGAGCTTCTGGAAATTTCTAATTTATGCCTTTAATTGTCTTATGTTTGTGCCGATCTCTTAGGATTTCTCTTCTATTTAAGGAGAAAGATATTCTCAACTAAACTTTAATTCATAAAATAAAGAAAGTACATTAACCTCTTAATTTGTATATGTTGATTCTTGTCATCTTCATTCAAAACTAATAAGATATTTTCACTTGGGGGTGGACAGGCCCTGTGACATTATGTGTCACGCATCAGGCCGTGAACCCAAGTCCGGCAGTTCAAAACCATCAGCTGTGCTGCGAGAAAAAGATGAGGCAGTCTGATTCCATAGCGATTCACAGGCTCAGAAATCCCAGAGAGCAATTCTGTGCTGCCCTATCGCATTGCTATGAGTTCAAGTCCACCCAACTGCAGTGGATTGGGTAAGGGAGAGGGAGGGACCCCCTCTAGAGCATCATGAGTTAAGGTCATTTCTCCCCCTACAATCCACTAGGAAAACAGTCTTTACCCACCACAAAATTACCAGCATCACTGGTCATAGATTACTTTGCACTTCTATTGGTACACAAGAGACCCGGGAAAAGGGTATGCAAACCTTCAAAAGGTTCCTGGGAAAATCCCACTGTCTCTTAATTCCATTTTTTCTAAAAAACTTCTTGATGACTCCCTCATACCACCCAATACAGAACGAGGTACCAACTTGGCACATAACACTGATGAAAGAAAATATATGAAAGTGATCTTCTTTGAGTGTGTGGTGGAAGAAAAATGGTGCTGTGGTTAGGCAGAGGGCTGTTAACCACAGAATGGTGATTCAAACCCAACAGCCACTTTGCAGGACAAAGATGAAGCTGTCTGTATGCATAAAGACTTACAGTGTTGGAAATTCTGTGCAGAGTCTCTGAGTTGTAATGGGTTTGGTTCTGGCTTTTGGTCTAAATGGATTTCTCTTTTTACCCAGGAAGAAAACTCAATTTTTTTAATTTATTGCAAGCTTTTTTGTTTAAGAAGGATATTTGACTCCCATTCTAATTAGTCCTTTAAAGCAATCTACCTGGAAATAATTTTTATTATTATTAAATACTTTTATTGGGAGCTTTTATCTCTCGTATCACAATCCATATATTCATCCATTGTGTCAAGCACATTTGCACATATGTTGCCATCATCATTTTTAAAACATTCTCTTCCCACTTGAGCACCTAATATCAGTTTCCGATTTCTTCCCCCTTCCTCCCCCATAAACCTTCCCTCACAAACCCTTGAAAATTTATAGATTAGTATTTTCATATCTTACATTGTCCTCTGTCTACCCTTACCCACTTTCCCATTTTTCATCCCCCTGAGAGGGGTTTTAGGCTGACCTTTGTGATCAATTCCCATTTCTCTCCCCACCTTCCCCTAATCCTCCCGGTATCTCTACTCTTTGTTGGACCTGAAGGTTTAACTACCCTAGATTCCCTGTGTTGAGGACTCTTGTCTGTAGCATTGAGCATGCTCTGGTCTAATCTGATTTGTAAGGTAGAATTGAGGTCATGATAGTGGGAGGAAGGAAGCACCAAAGGATGAGAGGAGAGTTAGTTATACGTTTCGACCGTGCTATGCTGCTCATTTCTTCCCTGTGATCCCTCTGTAGGAGGAAATCCAATTGTCTACAGATGGGCATTGCGTCTCCACTCCATGCCTGCCCATTCACCTTGAATATGATTTTGTTCTGGATCTTAGATGCCTGGTACCTGATACTATCAACACCTCATGATCACACAAACTGGGGTACTTCTTCCATACAGGCTTTGTTGTTTCTTAGCTAGATGGCCACTTGTTTATCTTCAAGCTTTTAATATCTCAGGCGCTATGTCTTTTGATATCTGGGCATCTCAGCTTTCTTTGCCACATTTATTTATGCACCCATTTTGTCCTCAGTGAGCGTGTCAGGTAGGTGAGCATCACAGAATGCTGGAGTGTTAGAACAACACTCATGAGGGACTCCTTGAATTGAGGACCAATGTCCATCTGCAACCTTTATTCTTAATATATAGTTATGAGTACATTGTTCTATTCTCCTCTCATTATCTGTGGAAATAAATCGCTATGGACTTCTAAGACAGAGACATGAAGCCAATCATTTTCAAAGATAGCAAAGGTATTTTATTGTTTGTGCATAACACAGATAATTGAAAGAAACTACTCAAAGAAATGACAAATGAAAAAGGAAGTCCCCAAGTACAGACTAATGCATAAAGGCCTATGGCACTTTCAGAATGATGAGTTTTAGTAAAATACATAAAAAGTCAAAATACTTGTTAGAGGTTCATGAAAGAGGAGGTGTGGGGAGGGAAGAGAAATATGGGGAGCTGGTACTGGAGACCTGAGTGGTGGGGGGAGGTTTTGAGAGTGGTGATGACAAGTGTGCCAGTGTGCTCTGCATCCAATAATATATGTACTGATCATGATGGGAGTTGTGTGAGCCCCCAATGAAATGATTTATTTAAAAAGGCAAAATACATCTTGTATCCCACATTTCATAGCATTTACCAGATTCTCAACTTCGAATATGACGTAGCAATATTTTTGAGGATGCTTAAGGTTAATTTCACACACACACACACACACACACACACACACACAACTATCTATTTCCTGAGTTACATGCTAAGCTTCTAACAGCTCCTTTCGAGAAAGCTAAGTCTTTTCGCTAAGATTTGCAACCTCAGACATCCACAAGGGCAGTTCTACTCTTCCCTTGATAGTCTCTGTAAGTCAAAATAGACACCATATCAGTGAAATTTTGGATTTATTTCTTGGTGGAATAATATTCATATCCTCTATCACTTTGTACCAATTCATCTGTATACTAATGATAGTTTACATGCCAATAAGCTCACTGTAAATAGCTTTGTAGTTATATCATAATGAATAATATTAATGCTGGTACCAAATGTATAAAAAGTTTTTAATGTATACACTCGCTTAATTAATAATTGGACATAAGCTTTATTTTTAAATTTTCACAGTAGACTATTCCATGTTTTTAAGCTATCTGAAAGTTATCCTTACTACTACAATTTATGCTTTTTAAGTGATATCATGAGTTATTCATTAAAGTGCTACACTAAAGGTTTTGACACTACCAGTCACTCCACAAGAGAAAGATGAGGTTTGCAATTCTGTGGAGTTAAAATCTCAGGAACTCACCTGGGAAGTTCTACCCTGTCCTATAGTCTTGCTATGGGTTGGAATTGACTCAATGATGATGAGGGGTTTTTAGAGAATGCTATAAACCTATAAACCTCCATAAATTCTGCATTGTAAATGACACAAAATGAGATGATTATTGATCAATAATTTTAGAGAATAATAAAGATAATTTCATTATGTAGTTAGTAAGCAGTTTTTAAAGCTCATTGCAAACATTTGTTTAAAAAAATACTTAACACAATGTTCCATAATGAACATTTCTTTTACATAGGTCATTTTATAAACAAGGTAGACCATATTAATGAATTTATTTTATTAATCTGTGACAAGATGGAAGATTTAGTGGTCTCAAAAAAGGGTCATTGTGTATTCTGAATAATTTAATTCATGAAGAATAGTGTGGACACAGCTTTTGACAACAATTATGTGGGGGGTAATAAATTTTAAGGTTTATAGTTTTAACATCATGTCCCACATTTTTTAAGGAATTATTTTAATCTGAGAAGTTCTATAGTTTTTTTAATATTATAATCTTAGAAGGCATAAATCTTAATTATAAATGCATAATACTTCTTCAACTGTGCAAAAAAGCAAACAAAATCACTGATCAAGTCTTGGGCAGGTCACTGGGCATACTATGTCTCAACTATCCGATTAGCCTCACTTAAACCAATGATGGTTTCCTGAAAGTAAATAAAACATCTTAAAGAATCTTCAGGTTCTCTCAGACTTCACTGTTTTGCCCTCTAAAAGATCTCATAAAATAAAGATCATTTTCACGTTTGTATTTTTCTCTTATCAACCCAATTGTTTTCTCATAGTTGAAATGCACAGAATTCTTCCATGGTGTTCAATAGACCCCACTCCACATTTGACATGACGCACCCAACCTATCTTTAAGCAGGCAGCAATCCCATTGCTCAGAGGTGCTGCATCATTCTGACAATCGTGGCACTGGTGTGATTTCCTTTGCCAACATGACAAAACAAGAACATTTTGCACTGCCTCACAAGCATACGCCCACTGAGACCATAAGCTCAGCTCTGTCCAGGCAGGCCATCCTTGTAAGAAAATAAAAAGGCCCATGCAATACTTTCAGGTTTTACAGAGTCTCGATAAATTTAATACTAAGCATTTCACATAGAAAGGGGAGGGAAATGAATGCCATGGAATAATTACCTGTTCTTAATCTGCTGTTTATTTTAATAAATCATAGACTTTAGAAATATTCTTGAGTGGGTATACAAATCAAGATAATGGTGATCTCCCCTAAGAAATAGAGATATGATACTGGTTTCTTGGAAATCAGGTAAAGAAAAATATACAAGAGAATTTTTTGGGGGGGATTTGGGGGGGGGGGTGCGCAGTCTGTTTATAACTCCAACCAGAAGGAAGGCTGGTTAGAGCAACATTGAACTTGGCTAAATCATGCAGTGGCCGCAGTTTGAGATAGAATTAAATTTATAATACATGACAGAAGCAAAGTTGTAATGAACAATTATATAATTTACTCAAAGAGTTGCTTTCCATATGGTAAGTAACAGATTGCCCAGTTGCATTTTGGCTAAGATTAAACCCACTATTACTCAGAGTAAAACAATTTTGTTGAAATCTGGAAATCCTGCAGAAAACATCTCTAAATATCCCTGATAACTCTTGACATCCTTTCGTTCTTTCTTTTTTCATTCACCTAGGAATAATGTCTAGTTGTATTCTCCTTTCTGGAAGATATTCATTTAGCACATAATATTTTCTGAGAAAGCTAACTATGCTCTACAGATTTTACAAACAAGATAACCACTTAGGCCATTCAGCAAGATTTCCATGATGAGACAGAAAAATAAAATTCAGAGATGAAGGAATAGAAAAATATGGTTTTTGTCCTGAATAGTTCTTTCTAACATTTGATATTACAAAGGAAACATATTTTTAAGGAAATTGACTTTTTCTTCCACATTTACAGTACCAAGATCTACATCTCAGTAGAATACCAAAGTAGAACTCCTACACATTTAATAATTCTCTCCCGATTATGTTATACTCCAGGAGAAGTATTTTATGGGGTGTGGAACATTCTTAGTCATGACCTTAACATTTTAAAACAGGTTGATGGATAAGCAACGCATTTTCTACATTGATGCATACCTAATCTAGATCCCAGAATATTTCTTTAAAGTTTTGAAAACTTACAATATCCAGTAAAAATCTGTCATTATCACCCTTTGAAAGGGTCTTGAAATTGCAACTATCTATGGCCAAATATCATTTTCCAAAATCTGTCCCCCTGTGTGTGGATTTATGAGTCCCAGGGCTGGACAGAGGGAAATTATCCAAGGCAAAGTTGTCCAAGTAGGCAATTATCCAGCAGACCATAGCCAAGACAATCCTCAGGAGGTAATTGCACAGGTTCAACTGCAGCTGTGTGGGAAGAGGGAACACCAATCAGCCCACTGACGAATTTGATGTCTCCAAGAAGAGCAAGCTGGAAGACTCTTTGTGTCTTAGGTGTTGGTTTGTACTTAATATAAATTATAGGGACAAAGAGTCTTGAGTCATTTGCCTAACTATCAGATTTCTAGCTTTGAATAATTGTGGTGCACTGTAATAAAATAAGTTACTTCATAGCACTAGAGCATGCAAACAGCAAACTAAATTGAAGACACACAGACTGAAAACATGGTGTCCCAATATCAGACACTTCGGTGCAATGCCTCAGAGAATAGTAATAGTGTTACATGTGTGAACTGGTCACATACATATAATCTCATTTGATTCTCTGCACAAGCCATGAGGTTCGGAGAGAAGTTATTATGATGAGGAAATTAAAGCTCAGAAAAGTTGGGACATATTCAAAAGCATCCAGCTAGTAAGTGACGGGAAAGGATTCAAACCAGGTGTTCTTACTTGAGAATCAGTACTCTTTCCACACAGAGATGGGTGGTAGCCACTACCCCTGTATAATTAGAAACACAAAATTAAGGAATTGCTCCCTCCCCTCCAAGAATATTCTCACTACTGTATCTACCACTTCCATCACCACCTGTAAAGAAAATAATTTCTTAGTGACAAATGAGTATTGTCCTCTTCTATGTCTTGCTTAATTAGAATAGTCCTCTTAGTCTGACCATCTGAGGTTTATACTCTTTTGCATTAATTTCTATTTTTTATCATACGTATTCTTTTGACCATATAGTGCAAGACATTATCTTGCTTTGCTAGTGCTGTTATAGCAGAAAAAACAAATGTGAATGACTTTAACAAACATAAAAATATTTTTTTTCACAGTTTGGGGGCCTAGAAGTCCAAAATGGGTGCAGCAGCTCAGCAGTAGGCATTGTCTTTCAGCTCTGGGAGGAAAGTTATGGTCACTTTTCAGTTTCTGTTCCTTGGTGATTTCATATGATATGCATTAATATTCTCTGACCTCTGCATGCTTGTTTGATCAGACTTTTTTATAAACTCAGAAGAGATTGACTTTATGCTAACCCTGCCTTATTAGCCTAATAAAGAAAACCCATCCCCTAATAGACTTATAACAGCAGGTATACCAAAACTCCATGACACAATGTTAGTGTCAAGTCATAGCAACCATGTGTGACAGACTAGAACTTCCCCTTTGGGTTTCTGAGATTTTAAAGGTTTACAGAAGCAAACAGTCTCATCTTTTCCTTGCAGAGTGGCTGGTGGGTTCAAACTCCTGACCTTGCAGTTACCAATTCAGTATATAACCTACCACACTATTTGGACTCATCAACCACAAATACAAGGGTGAAATATACAGTATATATCTGAGGGACAAAATTCAATTATACAGACATAAATAGTAATATCTGGAAGATACCGAATACAAAAGGGGAAGTGACCTTCTCACCACAAACTTAGTAGATAGTTCGCTAGCATAGTAGTCTATCCACACAGTTCATCTGTGTAATTGTCAATCCTTGCGAGATACACACCAATCACGGGACAGCCTACAGCTCAAGATCAAACAAAAATATTGTACCAAGTTGCTTACAGATTACCCAGAAAATCAACATGCACAAAGACAACAAACCTAGAGTTAAAAATGAAAGCAGAGTTCGACTTCTGAGGGTGAAGAGCAGAAACCTCTCCAGCGGTTTTCCTAAAGAAACCAGGCAAAAGGCCACATAACTTGTTTCATCACAGAAAATAAAGTAACCTCCCAAAAAGAAGTGATATACAAGCTTAAATCTAGAAATGGGGAAGGGTTGACAAGCGGTATTCAGAAGAAAAAAGGATGTGAAAAAGAATGAATGAAAATATGATGTAATGATTATATAACTCTTCTTGATATGACTGAATTATTAAATTGTATGATACATGATTACATGCCAATATAAATTTTTAAAGAAAGAATATGATACTGACCATGCATTGAAAGAAGTGTATTATGTCTAGTTAGTGCTTAGAG
>PVJH01027641.1:0-28386 GCA_004026705.1 Nesogale talazaci | reverse complement strand
GCTTGAACCCAGCCACAGGATTCCTGGAAGCAAGGTCAGCAATCTATTCCCACAGTATCAGTCGTTGAGAATCCCATGGGGAACTGCTCTCTTCTGATACGTAGGGGTTGCTATGAGTGGAACTCACTACAGGGTTTTATGTCCAAGTAGATTACACATTTATGAAAGGACGTTATTAGATTTTATGTCACTATCTAGTAAAATTCAACCAGTAAAGAGGTACAATAAAGAGGCTGTTCTCATATAATTGAAAGAATCTGGACATTGGAATCTTGAAAATCGTCTTAACCTTGAGAACGCCATAACCTTTCTAAACCACAATTCTCCTACTTGTAAAACATAATGTTTTAAACTGATGCTTTCTGAAAGCAAATAGACACAAAAGCAGCACCATAGCCTCGCCAAAAATATAGTAATTTATAATACTGTTTCATTATTCCAACTTGCTTTAATGTTCATGATAATATGGTGATAGCACCATGGCTGGCAGCATTGCTTTTGAAATTTAAAGGAGTCCTTGCAATTTATAAATGAGGATCTCAGAGGTAGAAGCTAATTTTTATGACTTCTCATTCCTTGTTCCTCCTGCTACAACAAAATCTGAAGGTAGGAACCTCCTGCAAATATGATTTTGCTATTTGCAGCAAGTAGATCCCTATTATTTGATTTCAAATTCAGGTATAATGCAGATATTGAACATAGATGTTGAGCACATGCACTTTACTTTTCTGCCCAATAAAAACCCATCACCCTCTTCTGGGTTTGCAAGACCAGCCTGTCATCCTTATAAAGACATAGCAGCTATATCTTTGAGTGCTGCACTCTTCTACATATTTTCTACACATTCACTAATTTTCTATTCACAACCTGATAAAGAATTGAATGTGATTCTTACCATTTTATTGGCAAGAAAACTGAGACAGTACAAGGAAGTAAACTTTCCTGTCTTACACAGTTATCAGTAGCAAAAACCTACATGTAAAGTCAATCTGCTTCCAGAGGCTACAAGATTTTCCTCTATATGTCAATAGATATGATTTTTTGTCATAGTTTTTTCAAATAAATGAAATGTGCTTTAAACCTTAATATCATGATTAAATGGTTTAGGATAACATTCTTGATAAATAAATCGCCATTTTAACTCTATTTTTAATAGTAGACTAGACCCCAGAGTCAGTGAATTTTGGAGAAGTATGCTGAACAGAAAGTCCTACCAGGAGTTTATTGTTGTTATTCATTGCCATGTATAGAGGCAGTATGGGCGGCATACAAAGAAAGAAAGACTCATGTTCCTGAGAAAGAGATGCAGCAGTAATGAGGGAAGGGTGTCTTTGAGAGCTTGAATGCCACAAAGGTAGGAAAAATGAATGGATGACCAAGATAACAAAGGGAAGGGGATCACTTTACTTCAAGATTCATCTGAATAGTGAGTGCAGGGATGAAATCTGAGAAGCTCAACAGGTACCAAAAAATAGATAATGCCACCAAATCTATTCTGACCCCGGTGACTTTGTAGCACAGAGTAGAAGTGTCCCTTAGGGTTTCCATGGCAGAAAGCAGACTACTACACCTTTCTCCCCTTATGCCATGCAAGAACAGGTCTCCTTGAGCAAGAACAGAGAGTGGAAAACACTGAGTGCAATGGCTACCTTGCTAGCCTCATCTCTCACCTGAGAAGCAGCTGAATTTCCAGCGTTCACCTGACAGTGCCGCTAAGATACCAACTATCATGCAGAAGAACTAGTCTGAGATAGCTAACAAATGTTTTAGGTATTTCCATGGAGCACCTTGTTGGTCCAAACCGTTAAAATCAAAAAAGACAAATGATTTGAAACTGTCTAGAGGCAACTTGGAAGATAGCCTGGCCTGTGTACTCATGGAGGGGTGCAGTGTAGAAGACCTTGTGAAGCAGTTTCACGTTGTACATGTGGGGACATCAGCTTTCAGACCCATGGGGGTGGGGGTGACAGTTAACAGCCACTTCAACTCACACCTGGACTGCTATTCTCTACCATTTTCCCATCAGCTCTCTGGAAATTTCCTTAAGAAAATTCCACCGAATCTCAAAGGCTAAAATTCAAAAATGTTCTTTTGAGAGTTCCAGATTTCTTTTAAACTTACCATCACCAAATGACCTTAGTAAGTTCATTGCTCACCTTTTAAAAATGAAGTATCATTTATTTAGTGGTTTTTGTCTTCTTTATGCATTGATTTCTGAGGTATTGTAGTATACTCACTAAAGGGTAACTTCTGAGAGCCCAATAGGTATACGGAAATGGATTATAATTTTCACTCTTGCAATTTCCAGCTCTGTGACCTTGAGCATGTTACATAACCTCTCTAAATCTTAGTTACATCATTTGTAAGCTGGGGAATAATAAAAGTACCTACTTATAAAGCTGCAGTGATAGTTTAATGAAAGCGTGTTTGTAAATCACTCAAGGCAGTGCCTGGCACATAATTAGTGCTCAATAAATATAGACACTTATTAAACTGATGGTACATTTTGTGAAGTTGATTTACTTTTCTGAAGTGAGCAATGTCACTCTATTCTCCCTGGGAGGAATCAGCTCACTGGAATATCTTAACCATGCCATGTTATCTCAGCTTAGATGTGGGAACATCCAGAGGAATGAAGAGAGGCTGACAGATTGGCCAGATACCCAGCAGAAGACACTGGATGAAGAGGAAGCTTCCCCTGGTTGAGGATGAGGTAATGTTCTCTTAAGTGAATTGTGGTTTCAAGAAACATAACCAAATGGAGTTAGACAAGAGAAGTTAAATATGAGGCCAGGTGTAAGCTTGAAATTACAAGTGAATTTATTAAAGAGATTCAGTCCATAAATGGAAGACCACAGGTATAGGACCACTATAAATATCTAAAACTACATAAAAATATAATTGTCTGAAAGAGATCTATACCTTCAGTATACATAAAAAGCAAAGTGAAAGAAGACCTTTTGTTCCTAAATCTTGATGGAGTATAGTTTCTGAGAGAGCAATGTCATTTTGTTTCTTTTTCATTTTAATTGCTTACTGACTCCTCAAAGAGGAGGCTATTGCCAGGCTCCTTTGTAGATAAGAAACCAAGAAATGACTGTTAGTTAAATATTTACACCTTTGTGCTTCCGGTTAGATATTACAATCACATCATGCCCACAGACTTCCATCAATTTTATTAATGTCATTCATCTTGTCACTTAACCATCTTATCTTCACTTTTTGCTCTCTTTCACCTTGCTTGTCCTTCATGGTAAAGAGCAAGACATATGCATTCTTTGAAATAAAACAAATCCTAAAAAACAAACAAACAAACACACAAAAAATGAAAGGGCTGAGCCCTGGTAGCGAAGTGGTTGTGCACGGGACTGCGGCCCACTGGGACGGAGGTTCAATTCCAGCAGTGGGGATGGGCCTCCTACTCCCACCACTGGAGAGCAGTGATGCGCCCCCCCCCCCAAAAAAAAAACCAAAAACAAAAACAATGAAATAAAACAAATCCTTTTTCTTTATGGGATCAACACCTCTCCCCTGTGTGCATGTGTATTCCATGAGTCAATTTTTCTGTGACTTCTGACCAATATTTTACTAAAACATTTGAAAATTTTCCCTTTTGTGAACTCAAGTCTTTCATCTTTTAAAAATTCTGAAAGTTAACTCAAGGTTTCCTTGGCTACCAGGGGATCTCAGAGTTCAAAGTAAAAGGTTTGTGCTGGGGAATAAAATAAAGAACAGCAACTTTGAAGAGTAACAATTTAGATTGGTATTGGTAAGAAAATGCTAAGTAATGGTCACCAAGTTCATAATTCTGAAACTTGAATAGCACAGGCCACACCCCTGAAAGACACAATTGAAGCTTGCTTTAAAAGTTATGTTTGTTTGTTTTATCATGGAATAACATATTGAGTTTATAAATAAGGTTTTCTGGCTGTGGTGGTAACATAATCTAGTGTCAATTTTGAACTTGATATGATTAAGAATAAAGGGGTGAAGTATCCTCTGTCAATTGGATCGTAGTCAATGAGGCCTGTATGTGGGCATGGCCTTTTCCTGAGAATTCTGGGAAATCCTGAGTTTTCTCCTTGGAGCCTGGAAAGACTTTCTCTCACCACCTCTTCCTGTGATGATGCTTTATTGACTGGTCAATCGGAGGTTGCTTGCTCAAATTCAACTAGAGCTCTGTGAAAGAAAGATGAAGCTGGTGGTGCTCATCCAGATTTCTAGTCTGGAAAACCCTATATGAGTTACTAAAAGTGACAATTTACTCAATGGCAGTCACATTACCAAAATATAGGCTTGGGTCTTCCAAACATTTGTGATATATATTTCACTTGTCTTTTAACTTATTGTCCTCTGGAACTTTTTGAAACCCTCTTACACATATATGATGGATGCACTTTTTTCATTTGAAGGAGCATATTATAAAATCAACATTCATTTTAGGAAACCCAGGTTTAGACTATGAACCTCTTGTGTTCTGCCTTTAGATAAGATAAACATTTATTAATAATTACTTTACTACCATTTGTATCATCAAAATTTCTAACCGGGCATTCCACTCAATAGTTGCATTCCACTTGTTGTGCCCTTGATTTTCCAAATGTTTTCCACGTATTGTTTTGGACTTCATTCTATTTCAGAGCAGACTCACAGCATAATTACTGCTTTCTCATTAAAGAATGATAATACATAAATGGTAAAGACTTTGGAGTCTTTACTGGCTTTTATTCTCTGGGTTCAAATTCCACAATCCTTTGACTGTGTGACTTTGATGAATTACATGATTGCTCTGGGTCACAGAGTGAGGGTGATGTAGTGGAATCTTCCTTATAATATGACGGAGAAGAGTAAATGTACAAATTAAAAGATTAAATTGCCTACAGCAGGTCTTGTGACAAGGTACGTGTTATCTATGCTGTCTCTTTATGCAATGGGGATACCAAAATATTTACTGCATGGGGTCATTACCACATTAAATAATATTGTCTGTTGGATGGAGTGACACCTGGCTCCAACAGTAAGCGTGTTCATTGTTCCTGAGATTTGTGAGAGATTTTCAGGTCTCATCTAAGTTTCTATGTCCAAACACCTTAGCTAGAAAATAGGGACAAAAACCCTCCTCATTCACTAGACATCTAATAAGTGAATGAGATGATATGTGCAGCAGGCAAAACATTGAGTCTAGCACATAATTAAAAGTAAAAAGAGTGACTCCTTTTATTGTTGAGAATGCAGCTCCCTCATTACCTACTCAGAAATAGAAAACACAGAAATATGAAAAAAAATAGTCCCCAAGATAGCTAAATATATTACTTGCCACTGTAAATTTCCTATGAATTGTTTGGTCAAAGGATGTAGCAGAAATCTCCTCCATATCAAGTCTAGACATCTAGTTCCTTATACCCTCCGTGTCACTACATGGCCTTGCTAGCTTCTGAAAAAGTTCTATGTCCATTTTCTTTCATAGAAAAACAGCTTCATGAGGTTAAATGAACTATCCTCTCTAGTTCAACAACTTCATGTGTCAAACAGGTGGGCTTTTCTTTTGTCTCCAGTATACAGAAGGTGTATACTGCAATTTGGAACAACAGAGATTAAGCAATTTGCATTGGAATAAAGAACATATCGGAAGCAGGGAGGGGATTTCAATCATTGCCCTCCCCCCGCCAGAAAATTGTTTTCCATTTTTCCCCAGTATTTCCAATTAATTGTTTCTTTGCCCTCAATCTTCACATTTTTGAAGTTTTTCAAGAAAAAAATAAAAATCTTTAAACATATATATGTATTTAATCCCTGTGCTGGCATTTTCCAGATATATTGGTCTAACATTTCACTCGAGATTCTGTTGCATAACATTTCAGAGATACACCACCCTCAAGAAATTCTGCTTAGAATCAGGAAAGTAAACCTGATGCTCTTGGGATGATAGGGAGGAAAGACTGAATACATGTATTATCCAATGGTTCTCTATATTCCAATGATTTCTCCATTGGAAGATCGAATCCTAGCCTTTCTTTATAATTAGTGAATTACTTTTGAAGTTTACATGGATAAATAAATCACTCAGAGAATCACAAAACAATTGGAAAAAGAACATGTCAGCATGACAAGCCCAAGCCTTGCAACTGCTTTGATTTATTTTGTCTCTATGCCTAAGGGACAAAATAGGTAATTTTCTTGTGTGAGGATAATTATCCCTGTCTGGCCATCTTGGGAAAGGGCCCCTGGAGCTGCTGACTGACCTTGGCACTTTTATCTTTTAGCTCATGCCAGCATACTGCAGGAGAGAAATCCAACACGGGAGAAAAAAACAAACAAAAAAACAACTACTCTCTTATTTTCTTCACACGTGCTTGGGGTCACTTGGTTTATTCCATTCTCCACAGTTGTCTTTTCACAGGTGAATTAAAAGCAGGTATGAAAAGAACCTAAAAAATAGTAAAGTTAAAAAAAAAGAGTGGAGTTAGTTTCCAATTCTAATGCTGTGCATTTTTGGTTATAGCTAAGATCTAACTCTCCTTATTCTTAAGTGGTAGCAGCTTTTAAATCCTACAATTGTCATGTATCCGCTGCTTTAGGTCTAAATGACTGGATTAGTGAGAAGCAACCTCCTAACAGAGCTGACATGCAATCAAGTGAATCAGTAGTCGGGATATGAAGTGATCCCCTCACCAGCTGACAGGGCATTGCAGAGACAGCCAAAATGCTCTAGTAGAATTTCAGAATGCTGCATCTCCTGAACCCAATTTAATGCTTTCTGTAATTAGTTGGTGATGTTCCAGAGGGTTTTAGATTGCCTCACATTATTCCTTAACTTTTGATTTTATACTGCTCACTCTCTCTATGTAGCTTTGTCTTACATTTACAAGAATTGGGCCATTAGTATTCACAGTATTGAGTAACCTGTTGATGTCATTTAATGATGAGTTTCAATCATTACTTTTGAGAGTAGTTTTGTGCCTAAGAGAATAGTTGCATTGGTTTGAGGGCCACTTCCTTTATTTAAGACAAGGATGATAGTAGGTCTTTACTGTTTTAGTCACTCCACACTGCTATAACAGAAGCAACACAAGGGTTGGCTGTAATAGACACATTTCTTTTCTCACAGCCCAGAAGGTTAGAACTATGAATTCAGGGGACCAATTTTAATGGAAGGCTTTCTGGTTTTGTGGACAGTAGAGCAAGATTTTTGTCTCTTCTGAGCATCAACTACTGAGTGAGTTTCAGCTGAATTGGTATATACCTTCTCTGAACATGCTTGTCTAATGTATTTTATATCTCAAGAGGTTGATTTAAGACCCATCACCATACACTAATCATAGTACATTCACATAAAGAAGGTTACCCATTTTACTATGTGATTACAACTATAGGCATAGAGGTTAAGATTTACAGCACTTATTTTTGAAGATCTAATTCAGTCTAAAATATTTACTTATAGGATAGTTATGAGAATAAAATGCATATGAAGTCAACTTCTAGGTCATATATATTGTAAATGTTACTTTTAGGTGCTATCTGACTCACAGTGACCCCTTTTATCACAGAAGAAAACACTGCCTCCTCCTGTGTCATCCTTTATGGCTAAGTATTCTTATACTTTGAAGGTTTCACTGTTAATCTGCAAGGCAAGAAGTTCATAATCACTGCCCTCGCTTCAGGGTAAAGCATGGGATTTCTACTCCTGTAATTGTTACAGTTTTGGAAGTTTAGAAGGAAAACTTAAAACTCACAGTTCTAGCCTGTCCATAAGGTTGCTGTAAGTTAACACGTGCTCTATTTGCAGTGTGTTTATCCTATTTTGAGTTTATCCTATTTAGTGAGGCTATCCTATTTAGTTGATAAGCCTTCTGCTGATGGTGTTTTGAGCTATTTTCTAATATTGTCCTTTATAATGAATATCATTTTCCATATAAATTTATGCATACTGGCACTCTTAACGATTAAGATCTCTTTGCAATCAAAATGCGCCATTCTAGACTCTAGGTTCTAGAGCCTTTGTAATTTCCACCAAAAAAAATGTGTGGGTTTACTCAAATAAAGCATAGAGGGTTCATTTTGCCATTCTCCTAGTTATGATGTGAACCGACTTAGGAGTAGTCATGGAGACCACCACGGCCAGCAGAAGGAGGAGCCATGCGAGAAGAAGTGGTAGCAGCAATGACAAAAGACAGAGCCCCGGGCATGAGGAACGAACGTGGCTGAGTGCCTTCAAGAAGGAGGTTGGTTTGCAGAGTGGGGCTTCCTTGGGGCACTTATCAGCACTACGGGAGCTGGTCTCACTTGTTGAGCAGGGTAAAGATCAAGGGACTGTGTGTCTGAGAGTAAGAGGACGCGAAAAGGGTTCCCAGTGACATCACTGTAAAGAGGCATTACTGAAAACATATACACTGTATGCTTCATGGTTTCTGACCTTAAATGGGTGTGACCTGTTGGGTTTCTTTAAAAATCCCCATATCTGAGCATTCTGCGGGATTATTCCATTGGACTATCAAACCTGGTAGAGAAGTAAAGTGCCAGTGTGAGCGACAGTTGGTGTCAGACTCCGGGAAGCTGGAGCATGGAGGCATCTCTGACTTCTGTCTAGTGTTGGGCTTCAAATCATTTAACAACTGGTTGGCTGCCATAATTACCATTTTAGGTATAAAAAAGATTTACTGCCAGATAGTTCATTATTTCATACAGTTGATACTTAAATAAGAGGTGCACAAAAATAGATTTTTATAAGAGAGTTTTAAAATATTCATGAAAAAAATTAAGTCATACCCGACAAATAGCAAGAAATATTTATGGTGTTTTCATAGTGTGTCTTGATTGGTGTCCTCGTTTGCAATAATGTTCACTTTAATCCAAGCGCCATGTGCTGTGAGATTTATCCTTACCCATGTCTTCTGTTAGGAATAGGGTCCCTTTCCTTTAAAAGTAGGCCAATTTAACAGTAGCCATTGTGCTTGATATATTAAAAACAATTAGGCGACTTCTCTGCTCTGAACATATTATGTTCATCTTTGAAAAACTCATTTCTTATTCTCCTGAAGTTAACAATTGTTGTAACAATATTTTTATTTTAATTATTTTTCAACACTTTTATAGGCATATAATTCACCTGTACAATTTAATAGTTCAATCGCATTGAAAAGAGCTGTGCAATCATCACTACGCTACAATCAGTTTGGGGGTATTTCTTCAATCTTGTACTCATCATATTTAGCTCCCCATTTCCCACCAACCTCTCCTGAGATAAACCCAAGTGTCCATTAATCTGGTTATTGTCTTCATGGATTACCAATTCTAGAATTCAAATACAAAAAAGCATTTAAAAGCATCAGACAAGAAAAAAACCCATAATAACAAAAGAAAACAAAGATCTCTACAGAAAAGAAGCAGGAAATATTAGAATAAGTTTAAAAAGCCCATAAGGATGATCAAAAAATAGTGTTAAATTTTAATCTAGTGGCATCTACAGCAGTCCGCTTTCCAATGTAGTCTGCATGTGAGCGAGACTAGTCCAATTTCAGCTCTTTGAACATATTCAGGAACTGCAGGTTTCACTTAAAATATTCCATGGGGACTTAAGGTGTAACACAAAGCTGAAAGAAAGGACACCAGCCCCCCTTCCTTTTGATGTTTGGTGCATTTTCTCTCTACGTTATGTTTTTTTTAACTGAAGTATGAAACTCAAGGGAATGCAAATGTAGTATTTCATCAAAAGTATAATGAATTTTATTAAATGAAGCAGGATTACAAGTACAGTTCCATCTTATCTTTTCTACCCATGGACGAAATGAACATTGCTATGGGCACTTGGACTACACTCTTGGGAGACGAACGTTAAACAAGAATAAGGAATGCAAATTCCCCTACTTTCCTAATTTCCACACTGGGCGCGGCCCACTCACCTAGCATAGAGAGAACCCTGATTGCAAGTGCCATTTTCCCAATCAATTCACCGAACTCACAAAAAATGAGACATCACTTCTGCTGAATCCGCGCAAGGGCTGAGTCCAACCACTGCCCCGGCGTCATAAGAATCCCCCTTATACAGATGGGGGGCTAGATTCTCCCTAGCACCTGCCACATTCCCTCACTCCCTTCCATCTTCCTCAGAGATAACTCTTTACATCCTAGCTTGTAACAGGGAGCTGCTTTCTAATTGTAGGGACAGAATCAGGCTCTCATCTTATGAAGGATCCCGAGTCAAGTCACTTTCCCTTTAATGTCGCCATATGTGGCACTTGATGATTCATCAGTGAACTTACTAAGTTCATATTTTAAAAATTCTGAGCTTAATTACATAGGTCATAGAGATAGACCTGAAATGAACATTTCCTTAGCGATTTGTTTTGGCGATGAGATAACCGCATTTATCATTTTTCTGTCTGCTTTTGCACTCTTGCGGGCACCCTGCCTCTGACATCTATAACCTCACGTACCTTTACAACTTTTTCTTGACACCTCCAGTCCCACATCCGATGAGTTCTTTGCCAAAGAACCAAATACATAGGCAAACAGTCACAAGACTATCACAAACACTATTGAACATGCACAACACAAGTGTGCCTAGAGGGAACAGGGTGAGAATACCTGTGACAAAGGGGCAGTTAAAAAGGCGAAGCAAGCCTTGTCATTACCCAATTACTCCAGAATAATAGAGGCCCTCTAGTTGAAGTTATATATTGGAAATATGATTGTCTATCTGACCTTGATTCTCCCAGTGCTTCTCAACCTGCCTAATGCCACATCCTTGTAATACAGTTCCTCATACTGTGGTGACTCTCCCAACCATAAAATTATTTTCATTGCTACTTCACGACTGTAATTTTGCTACTGTTATGAATAGGGTGACCCCTGTGAAAGGATCATTTGATCCCCAAAAGGGTCACGACACCCAGGTTGAAAACTGTTACTCTAGAGGACATGAGTAGAAAAATCAAAATTGTAATGAATCAATACATTGAGTACCTCTTAAAATTCCAACATATGCTTTTACAAAATAGATTACTTTTACACAAAATAATAATTTTTTAAAAATTTGATAAAAAAATTTAAAAACTTGGCATGATGTTTAGCAAAAAATTAACTCTATCTCAAATTACTTTCCAAATATAAATAGCTTTTATAATTTTTTCAATAATGATGGCTTTCAAAGAATTTTTTCATTATGAGTTTTTTTAAATGTTGCATCAGGAAATATTACTAAATTTAAACATTAAGTGGAAAAGTAAAACAAACCAATAAACGAGAAACCTGCATATCTAGATAAAATTTAGATAACATTCTGCAATCATGAGTCTGAGTCACTGATTTGAAAGAAACTGCATTTATATCAGTTCTTCAAACTTTCTGAACCTCAAATTCTTAGAAAGTGAACATTATCAGGATTAAAACAATAATTCTAAGAATTTTGTTGTAATTTTGGCCTCGTGATACTGTTAATTTTGCTTATAAAAATGATAAAGTTTTCCATAGTCATATTTACAAAGTGAATAGTAATTTCATAATTATTTTTTACTTTACCCAAATAAAACTAAAATACCAAGATATATTCAATTTCCTGCTGATTTTTCTTAATCTCCTCCCTACTTATTGGGCCAAATCAAAAATGTATTACCTGTTATCAAAATACTCATCATTATGGAAAAGAAAACCCAAAAGAAACAAGTGGATTTTGGAAATTATACCTACCAAGATTTAAATACAAGTAGCATATATCAATCTTTATTTTTATCTTCCTCAGGCACCAAGATCTGCCATCCAATCAAGAGAACTGCATAATTAATATCCACTGTCCCTCCTTCGTCTAAGCACTGTCCTGACTTTTGTATGAGGTCCTCTCCTCAGTTTGCAGTAATGACTGGTTTTAGCCAACCGTGACAGTTTTATTTATTTATTTATTACTTATTTATTGCCTCTTGGTTATTTAGTGACCCTGTTGTGGCCAATAACACTTAAATAGGAATTTGTTTTGAGGAAGTGTGAGCAATCAGGAGAATGTTTCTTTTACTGATAAGAGAAAATAAATGCAGTGGCTCTGCCTTTACCTCCTTTTCCTGTGGACCATCTTGTGGCCTTGAGATGACAAGCAGGTTGAGAGGCCTATGCCGTTGCAGAGCAATGGGTCCTGAAACAATTGTGTTAGTCCAGGTAGACTAGAGGAACAAATTCATAGACATGCATATGGATATAAGGAAAGGGTTTATGTACAAAAGGAATGGAACACTGAGAAAGCATCCCAACCTAGGCTAGTTCAAAGTCACAAGTACAATATTAACCCATATGCCCAACACCAGTCTATAATGTCTCCTTCTGACTCACAAAGTCACAGGCCATTGGGTGCAGAATCCTCGCACTGGCAGGGCTCTCCCCATGGCTCCTCGCTTCCATGGCTCAGGGTTCATCAACAGCATCCAGTGGTGGCAGAAACAACTCATTGCTGGCAGGGGTCTTCACATGGCCTCTCCAGCTTCAGAGGTCTGACTCAATCAGGACAAAACCATGTGGCTTCTCTGGCTCCTCAGACGCTGCCATCTTTTCTTGTCCATGACTCATCATCTCTGAGACTACCTCCCAACAGCTAGCAAGATAGCTTCTCATCTCCATGAGGGAAGTATCCTGAGATTTCCGAGATTTCAGGAGAAAGTCATGCCCACACAGAGGGCTCATTGGCTACTCAATGGTTATCTCCAGAGTAACAGGCTAGAGTTCACCCCTACATCTCGATCATGAAATTAACATAAGCACATGAGTGCGATAACAATCAACCATGGAACCAGTACCACTAATCACCTTACATCCAGACTTCTGTAAATTAATTCTCACTTACACAAGCTTCTGAAATACTGTTTTCTCTAATCTGTCCTGAAAACATTCTCTGAATTATTTAATTATTTTTATGATACACAATCATTAGTATTTTACTCATTGAATGGGCATTGAGTTTTTTGCCAGAATTTAAAATATTGCCATGATTATGGATGACAACCATTTTCTGATTGTACTTTGTCCTTCAAACTTGATCTTTTTCAGTGCAGTGTTATCTGACTCCTCAGAAAACACTCAGATGCTTTTCTTGCCATTTGCCACATCTATTTTTTTACAAGAACATTTTTGTTGTTGTTGTTCCTTATTATTATTTCAGCCTCAAGGTGTGAATGAATGAGTGAATAACTTGCACTTTTAGCATGTATTCACTGCTTGCTTAATATGAGTCTAGTGATGTCATATTGAAGAAAAGCCAAAATTTTTATCCTAGTGATCCTTCCATCATCTTTTCCATATGTCATTTTCTGCTTTGTGATGATCTCTTATAAAAATCTAATGTGCATATGTTTCCTCCCAAACTCTTCCAGTCTAAATTACTCTGAAAATTAAGTCTCTCAATGATAGTCTTCTCCTGGTGCTCTAAACAAAGCAAATTCACTGTCCTTGAGTAGACTCCAACTCATTGCATGCTTGGTGGCATAGTGAGTTATGTTAGGCAGATAGCTGCAAGATAGGCAGTACACCGAACTACCAGCAAGTAAAGTGGATGCAAGATGAGGCTTTCTACTCCCATAGAGATTTACCATCTTTGGGGCTGAGCCCTGGTGGCGTAGTGGTTGTGTGCAGGACTGCAGCCCACTGGGATGGAGGTTCAATTCCAGCTCACAGGAGCATAAGACTGGGCCTCCTACTCCCACCACCAGAGAACAGTGATGCCTAAAAAAAAAAAAATTAAAAAAAAAGATTTACCATCTTTGAAGTTCAGCGGGGAACATCTACTCTCCCATAGAGTCCCGCTGAGTCCTAGTCCTCAATCTTTAGCAATTGGAGAAAGATAGTCTTCTTCTTCTAATGCAAATTCATTTACCGTTCTTCTAAATTGTCTATTTTTGTAAGTTTTCTAATTTATATATCACCAAAATAATTCTATGAAATGGGTTATTCCCTCGGATCCAAATAAGAAAACTGAGACTGGATGTTTAATATATTTCCCTAGTCCATATAGTGAGACATGCTGGAGCAATTTGAGTTTAAATCCAAAGAGCTACTTTCTGTTAAGTAGCGAGCATACTAAATCTCAGTCTGGGAGAGGAGTTGGACATGCAGGGACTACTAGGAAGCTATGGGAGAAATAGAAATGATCTCATAAGCACCTGTGGGGTTCTGTAAAATGTTTAGCTACAGATTTTCCGGACACTTCAAGAGTGGAACAGGTGCTTCCTAGAAGTCCAGGAAAGGAGATAAGTACAGAATAGGTGGCCCCAATATCTAAGAGAAAATTTACTGACCTACCTGCCACATCAAGGCTCATCCTAGACTCCAGACCAGTAACAGTTGTCTCCTACTGCTGGGCCAGGCACCTTTAATCCTCCATGAGCAGCTGCATATTGACCTATGGGCACCCCTCCTCCAGGTTTTTGGCCTTAGGAGAGAGGGCAGCCCCATAGCCTAGCTGCTTCAATGGAAACGTGGTGCTGAAGGAGGCTTGTTCTTTTTAGAACAGCTCCTAGCTCAATTACCCAGTTGCTGGCAAATGCGCCACTTGGGACCTGGTTTAGGGGTCTGAGGAAACTGGGAGGCATTCGACGGGCATTGTTAAGTAAGTGCAACCAATACCTGGGCATGATGGATGTCCTTCTTTCTCTCCTCATTGGCCTGAATCTCTCCTTCCTGCTCCCTATTGTAAAATTCTGAATTAGCACAAGTAACCACCTCCTCTAGGGTAAGTCCTTCAGATTTCTGCACTAGTTTTGAGAGCTTCTTATGAATGTCTGCTGCACGCTGTGTGAGAAACTTGTCTCTTGTGGGAATATATGTCTACAGCAGTGTCATTCTTCAGGGCCTACTTTAGCTACACTGAAAAGTTTGCAGAAGGTTTTGCAGTTCCCTGGTGAACTATCACTCTCGCTGTGGCGTAATTAGTGGCCTTTTGCCTATCTGACTTTCGCCCATTTGTGATGCACCCAGAAGGTATTCCCATGACCACCTGTCCTTGGGATCACTATGATTCCAAGCAGGGTCAGTTAAAGGCACAGCTATTTCCCATACTGGGCACTTATCATTCATTAAATGTAACTCATTTGCACAGTTGCTAGCACTTTTGAGCACTCATTCTTTCTCAACGTCTGTCATAGTCTGTCCCTGTATGTACATTGCACCTTTTCAGGTTAAGTCATACGGTACCATGGGGTGCTGGAGCTGTCCTATGTACTGTTCAGGTTTATTAGAGTAGCTGCCCAAGTCATTTTTAATTATCTTGAGGTCAATTAGAGTGAAAAGCCTGTAAACTGCTTGGGGACCACACTCGTCAGCTCCCTCAACTATGGGTAGAACATTGGCAAGTACCGAGCTGGGGGAATAGTTGGCCCTAACTTCAGGGTTCCTTAGGAGGTTCTGGAGGTCCAGGGTCACTGGGACTGAAAGTCATTGCTGCTCATCCACAGGAAAAGTGCCTAGGCATCCACAGAAATGCTCTAGCTGAATCAGGGTTGGACAGGAAAGTATGCCATTCTCTGGTCATGGTTCTCTTTTTTTCAAAAGATAGTGTGGTCAAATAGCGTTGCAAAATGAAATTAGCTTCTGTTTGTTTGGTCTCTTTGGGTCAAACCTACCCCAATTAAACAGGATCTATCCGAGGGGGAAATTCCTGGGAATCAAACTGGTACATCTCAACTAGGAGATTATTGAGAGCTTGATGTCTCAAGGTCAATACCCACAGTTTCATCACACGCCTCTAGGATGCGGTGAATCTGAGACATCAGGCAGGTGCCCTTGTCCAAGTAAAGGATGGAGGCCAGACTTTTCAGTCACTGTAGGTCTGGATCACTCACTAGACCACCAGCTAGGAGGACCACTGTTTGGTCTCCAGACTAGCAGCAGCAGCAGCAGAAGCAGCATCTACGAAGATTTAACAATGCAAAGTATTTGACCTCACCTCAAATCCACAGCTTCACATAGGAAGTGAAGTCTAGCAATATGGACAAATCTTCTAGATGATTTTATTTTTTAAGTTAAAATCTGGGAACTACTGCAATAAATAGTGTTAACTTACAAAGACTGATTAAAGTTAACCTTTATAAAGTCAAGGACGTGGAATTTGGAATTAATCTTAGCTAATCTAAGAACTGCCTACCTTTCAGTTTCTTATGTTAGAAAATGTTTAAAAATGAATGGTTACTGTAGTATATGTGAGAACAACTGTCATATTTGTCAAATATTTGACCAATAATATGGAGATGTCTTGTTTGCTTACAAAGTTTTTTTTAATCAAGCAAAAATGGAAGACTATGTTCAAATGGTCAAATTGTAGGTGTATTTTCCCTGATGCATGTTATAATAAAATTGGACTTGTTCTCTCTGTTATTTCCTGAGTAAAATAAAAAATATATAAATTAAGAGATATTGAGAACACATTTGACTTCTTTGGCCTACACAAGGAAGAGTAAGAATCCAAATTTAACATAAACACAATGTCATTTGTCATACATTAGAGGTCCGACAGGCTTCCACCCCTCACCCTTCTTTACCTCATTCTGATGCCAATCATTCCTCTGCTTTTCTGCTGAGTCCCATAATTCATTGCAATGACTACACAAAACTCACAGACAATAGTCATCATTAAGTGTGTTTATCAGGGAAGTTAAAAGGTCACTAAAAATCAGGATAAATCAACAATAAGGAAACAGTCGCCACCCCACAGAAATATCTCACCTAATTTTAATTGAATGGTTTTCAGCCTCTCAGCTATGTAGTCTCTTGGCATCTGCTTCTATAGGTCAGACAGACCACAAGCTGCTCTCCTCTACACTCTCATAGTCTCAGGTCTTGGAGCACAGCTCCTATACTTTATCTCAGTTTGTCATTTTTGCTCTGTTCCATGATCTTCATGCCAACATCTCTGTGACCCTGGCTTACTCTTCTATCACTTAAAGAAGAGATTTCAAATGTACGACGCTTATGACTTATCTTCCATGATAGTGTTTGAATTCTCTTTTTTCCTGCTTCTAAGATGCCTCTCTTGTAGCTAGAGGAATGGCAACTTCATGGACCAAGTACCTCTACTAGTTTTTCAAATACCCTATTTGCATAATTCCACCCAATCATTTGAGGAGAATTACAGAGAAAGGAAGAGCCATGTAAAGAAAATTTACTTCACCACAGAAATTTAGGATAACTGCATTATTAAATTAAGCAAAACATAATAAGGTAAGTGGTGCCAAAAATACATAATGCATTCATTAGTTGAATGAACAAGGGATTTTGAATTTTGCTCATTTGTATTATTTGTACCCTGCCACTCCACTTCTTTGGGCTAGGATAATCAAGTCTTGAATGTATACTTATGTACAGTTGGGACTAATTGGTATAATTAATGTGTGTGTAACCGTGTTAGCTGGATAATGTCTGAAGGGAGTAGAAAAATTGAGCAAATTCATGGAGTAATTTTAGATTAACATTCATACCCAAGATGATTTTTTTCCTATCAAAATTTTTAGTCTTCGTTATGGGCTTTATTTAATAAATATGTGACTGGATTTCATAAGTTAACCTGCTTCACTCTAAGGAGTTGGGTTTAGCAAAGACACTTTATATAAAACTATTAGCAGCCCAAAGCCTTTAGTTGAATGATATTTTGATAATATGAGATAAATAACAAGTAAAGTGATCAAAATTAAATCTAACAAGCACTTTCTCCCCTCATGCAAATGTTGCATGAACTCTTTCTTCACTTCTCCCTGACTTTATATTCTTCCAGTTTCTAAGAGGATTTGGGGATATTTATAAAAAATGAAGGCTCAATTAAAAAAAAAACAGTTGTCAGGATGCATAAGGGAGACTTCATTCAGAGATTCATGAGTAAGTACAGGATTGGGAGAGTGGGAAACTGAGTGTAGTGTCCAGGCAGAACAATAAGGTCATGCAACACACCATGGCTCTGTTCCAATGAATGAATTGACTTTTTCCTTGACTATGTTCTGCCTTGCCCATACAGTGTGCCTTGTGACCAGACACCCCTCACATTCACAAGGGATGCTTGCGCCATCTCTCCACCCCATCTCCTCAACCCCCAACACCCACCCCTAGTGATTTGCAGTTGCAGCCCTCGCAGCTATCAAGTAGGCAGATTCAGAGTAGGATCTGGAGATCCAACCAACTGGGTCAGCACAGCCAATGTTGTTTGTGGAGCTCAGGTTCATACACTGAAGAGTGCTACCCACCCCTACCAGCAGAGCCTCGGGAAAGAGTCTGAGAGGCTACCAGATAAAGCAGTAGAGAGCTCTGCCAAATTCCTACCCCATTAAGGAGCCCTCTATGGCCAGCAGATCTGGCTGACCCCGTCCTAGCAAACTAAATTGCTGACATGGTCCAAGACTTAAGTCTGAAACGGGTTCAACCCTTCTGTTGGCCCACAAGTAGAGCTTGAGTAGCTGATGAATGTAGCTCTCAGTCACCCAGTGCTGTCTTATCAAATCAAGCAGCCAGTGGAGCAGGTTACCAGCCCCTGTGACTCCCTCTGTCCCACCCACTTGGGGCACCAGTGCAAACTTCTGCACACAGCCCTGGACCTCCCAGACCAAAACATTGAGCCAAGCTTGTCCCATGCTGATCTGGCAAGTCCCTTCATCAGTGCTGTACACACTGTGCAGAAAGTACCACATCCAGTGACACTAAAATGCCATGTAAACTACTACCCATATCAGCAGTCACTACAAGAAAGCAAGAAAAACAAACCACAGAGTCTGAAGAAGATCTGAACTTAGCAACATATATAAAAGAAACAGACTGGAACCGGCATGGAAGAAAGCTTCAGAATGCTGCTTACAGTCATTCAGGATATGAAGGAATGAAGAAGAAGGATGCAAAATACAGAGGATAGAGTCCAATTGCTGAAGAGAAATATAAGATTTAAGGGATGATTTAGCAAATGCAAAGAGTAAAACTGTTTACCAACTGTCTGGAAGAGATGCAGAATTATATCAGTGACCTTGAGGATAGGTAGAGTCCAACAATAGTGTAAGATTATCAAAAAAGATAATCAACAAAGCAAAAGAAAATCTGAGAACAATGAGCAATGCTATGTGGAGAAGTAATATTTGAATAATTGGGATAGCAAAGCAAGAATAAGAGGAAAATAGCAACCAAAATAGTGATGGAATTCCCATATAATGAAGGAGAATCAGATAAGCAATCAGGAAGGAGAGAGGACACCAATCACACACTAAATCCTAAAAAGAACACACCAAATACATAGTAGTCAAATCATTTAATAAGGACCAAAAGGAAAAAAAGTATAAGAACAGTTAGGGGAAAAAAAAGCACTCACCTATAAGGGTAACCCGATAAGAATATACTCAGAATTATTAGAAGAAACCATAAAGAAGAGGAGAGAATAAAGTAGCATCTTCCAAAAGTTGAAGGAGAATAATAAAAGCCAAAAATCCGCTATCCCTCTAAACTATCCATTAAAATAGAGAGGCAACAGTTTTCTCAGGTCAGGAAAAAAATAGAGAATATTTAAAACAAAAAGAAGCAAAATGAAACAAAAAACCCAAGACTACAAAAATTACTTTCCAACTCATTTTGGGCAGAAGATAAACATCCACAAAGCACAAGCAGGAGACAACCACATAGTGTAGCATTATCCAAAAGTCAACACAATGGAAGCATTGTCCAAGATATCTTTGACCCAATGGAGAAAAGAAGGCAAGAATGTGTCCCCATATATGTACAGAACACACTACTAAATAGAGAGGTAGGGAAATATCTATCACAATAAATACAAGATGGCAGCAAAGAATCCACAGAAGAATGTAATAACTCTGAACCAAAATGATCTGATTTTACCCTTAAAAAACAAGGCTAGCAGACTGTATTAGGAACTAAAACCCACCAATCCAGGGTCTGCAATAGATGCTTCTCAAGCTCTCAGGCAAAAAGAGTTTGAGGATCAAAGGCTGGCAAAAAGTATATGCCAGGTAATGGCAATCTAAAGGAAGGAGGAGTTGGAATTCTAACCACTGGCAAAACTGATCTCAAGGTGCAGGACATAACAAGAGATAAGTATGGGCTTCATAGAATGCTTAAGAGAGCAGTAGACCAAGAGTCAATGAGCATAATAAGTATGTATGCACTCAATGAGAGACCCACAAAATCTGTCAATCAAATCCTTCAAAAGATGAAGAAATAAATTACAGCATCAGTGATCATAGTAGCATTTCAATACACCACTTTACAAGAGAGATCTGAAGGTAAAAACTCAACAGAGACTTTGCAACTAAATTTTGCAATTAGACAACTCTACCTAACACACATATTCATAGCTCTTCATCCAACTACAAAAAAGAAAAAAAATCACATTCTTTTCAAGTGCACATTGTTGTTTTCAAAAGTAGACCATCTGCTGGAATACAAAGTTTGATCAAATTTAAGCATATAGATGTTACTTAGAGTTTCTTTTCTGACCACTCTTTTATAAAGCTGAAAATCAGCAAAAGAAAGCATTTAAAGAACAAGGACAAATACTTGGAAGATATATGACTTACTTCTTCAAGAGGAGTGAGTATTGGCCCAAATGAGAGATGAAATTGGGGGATGTCAAGAAATTAATAAGAATGAGAATACAACATAACAAAATCTATGGGACATAGAAAAGACGGTTATCAGAGGATGCTTGATAGCAATGAATGCATATACAAAGAAGGAAGAGAGACTAACAGTCAATGATCCATTACAAAACTTACAGTGGTTGGAACAGAGTCAACAGAATAAACCTTCTAGTAACAAAAGAAATGATAAACATTAGGGTGAAGATAAAGGAGTAGAAAAACAAACAAAAAACCATGGGAAAAATCTACTCAGTTTAAAGCTGGTTCTTCAAAAGACTTAAGAAAATTTGACAAACTGTTGGCAAACCTAACAAAATGTAGGAAGGAGCTAGCGTCAATATCCAAGATGAGGGATGGAATGAGAAATTACTATAGAACCTAATGAAATTAAAAGACTAATTACACAGTACTGCAAAGGATGGTATTCCAGTGAATACAACAACTTGGAAGATGTGGACAAATATTTTGAAAAACAAACTTTCCCTGGAATATCTCATATAGAAATTATGAATCTGAACAGACCCATAGCAAAAGAAGAAATGGATACGGTTTCCAATAGCCTTGTCCACATGACTTCACAGGAGAATTCTGCAATTCATTCAGGGAAGAACTGACACCAATTTTACACTAGCTCTTGTAAAACATAGAAAAGCACAATCTACTCCCAAACACATTCTATGAAGCTTGTATAACGCTGATGTCAAAAATGGGACAAGGATCCAAAATGAATAGAGAACCATAGGCTGATGTCTTTAATGGACATTGATGCAAAAGTTTTAAACAAAGTTTTGGTCAGTAGAAAGCAAAATGATATCAATAAATTATCTGTCATAAACAAGTGGGATTTATACCAGTGATGCCAGGGTGTTCAACATCTGAAAAGCTATCAGCATTATACGGCTAATTGAAAAGAAAAGGACAAGAACTATATAATAATATCTTGCAGAAAAAGCATTTGACAACTTCCAGCTCCCATTCTTAATTAAGACCCTTGAAAAGATAGGGGTGGAAGAAAATTCTCTCAAGATAATACAAGTTATATACGGAAAATAAACAGCCAGTGTTACAATCAAGAAAAAATGAGAGCATTGCTGGTGAAAAAGGGGACTAGACAAGGATGCCTCTAGTCCCCACTTTTATTCAACATTGTCCATGAGGTCTTAACAAAAATAAAAAGTAATGGAAGGGTCTCAAAGGTATGAGTCTGGGGGAAAGAAGAAATTTTCATTATTTGCAGATGATAAGATTTTATGTATTGAGAACCCCAAAGACTCCACAATAGGAGTATTGGAAGTATGGCAGAATACGGTAGAGTAGGAGAATACCAGATCAGTAGGCAGCAGTCAGTTGGATTGCTATATGCAACTGATGTGAATACAGAAAAAGAAATCAAGAAAGTAGTATCCGGTACAATAGCCAATCATAAGTTGAAATGTCTAGGGAGATATTTAGCCATTCTAGACTTCTGACTTGGGCTGGGGTAGGAGAGCACTTATCATCACATCTGAATTTCTTGGACGACATTCATAAGAGTGCCACACTGAAAGCCTAAAGGTATAATAAAGAGGAGAGGTATGGGGGCCAGGCACTAGTACCCTCCACTCCTGAATTCAGGAAGAGCTATGGGGAGTTTTAGGATGCACACCGTGTAAGTGTTATTAAGTAAGCTGTTCTATAGATATGGGTCCATAAAAGAAAAGGAGATTGGGTTAATGGATTTTAACAGGTCCTGCTTACTACTTAAGAGAGAGTTATTTAGATGTGGACATCTATTTAGATGTGGATGTGGACAAATATTTTGAAAAACAAACTTTCCCTGGAATATCTCATATAGAAATTATGAATCTGAACAGACCCATAGCAAAAGAAGAAATGGATACGGTTTCCAATAGCCTGGAAAACATCTATAGTTATTTAGATATTCCAGGGAAAGTTTGTTTTTCAAAATATTTGTCCACATCCACTGGTCAGGATATCAGTTAGACTTGGAACCATTTATATGATCTTTCTCTTTTCTTCTTCTTCTCCTTCTCCTTCTCCTTCTCCTTCTATTGGTTCCTATCTGTGTAAGATAGGCAGGATAATCATACCCAAGGAGACAGCTGTGGTACCAATATTTGGAGTTGGGACCCACTGGAGGGAAGGAGGCAGGGGAGGTAAGTAGTGGGCCAATAATGACAGGGGCAGGGGAAGAGCAAAGGTTATAAATTGATGTTGAAGAGGGTGTAGTGTTACTGATAGTGCTTGATCAATCGAAATGTATCTAAGAGGAATTACTTAAAGGGGAAAGATGTATAAACATGATAGGAAAGCAAGGGGACATAAAAAAAAGGGAAAATAAAGATTATATATAAATATATATATAAGTATATGAATATAAGTGTATCTATATATGTATATATATTCATGTATGTAAATACAGCAAGGAAACAAATGTACATTGGGCCTCTAATTAAATCTTACCTCACTACAAGAGTGGTTTGTTCTAATAATGTGGCACTGTGTAATACCTTCCTGACATGAGAACTGAAGGCAAAATGAGTGCAAAAGCAAATGTGAAGAAACCTGGTGGTGCTCAGCTATTAAAAGGTGTAGTGTCTGGGGTCTGAAAGACTTGGAGTTAAACAAGCAGCCATCTAGCAGGGAAGCAACAAAGCTCACATGGAAGTATAGCAAAACCTGTGTGATCATGAGGTGTCAGCAGGAATAGGTATCAGAAGTTTAAAAACAAGCAAACAAATTGATGAGAAGGAATGTGGACAAAGTGGAGACACAAAACCCACCTGTAAGATAATTGGGCAGTCTCTCACAGAAGGGTCACTTGGAAGGGAAGATAAATCCAAGGTATGGTATAGATAGCACTGATGAAACACATAACTGTCCTCTAGTTTTTAAAGTATTTCCTTCCCTTACTATTATGGTCTTTGTTTCACCTCATAAATCTTGTTAGACGTGCATATGTTCATTTGCATAGGTAAAATTGTTCAACGTAAACAGTACTAGAAATACTGATCCCCTGAGGATATGGGAAGGGGCGGAGGGGAAGTTGACAGCAAGGGTGACTGTACAATCCCACTCAAGGGAAGCAAATAAGAAGCAAATGTTTATATCCTATGGGTAAGATACAGAAAAACAAGCAAATGATAATAATAAGAATATATAAACATAATAACAACAGTTCCTGGGGGGTTGAATGGGGGATATGAGATAAAAGGGAGCTGATATCAAATATTTCAAGAAGAAAGAAATGTTTAGGGACTCATTGTGGTAGCAATTGTACAATAATGTGTAACCTAATTGAATTATGGACTGTTATAATATCTGCAAAAAGCTCCAAATTAAATAATTGATTAATTAAAAATAAACAAAAATAAAAATTTGTAAAGATCTCCAAGAGAAAGAATAAGGCCATTCATTTAACAAATTATAGCTCTGCACTTGTATTAAGTATTAAGTAATTTTAAATATTGCAGTGAAATTCACTTTCAAGAAGTACATATGACAACAATGCAAAATGCTTTCTTCTGCACTGAAGAATAGAGATACCCCCCTTACCCTGTTCAGTAGATGTTTCTAGCTCTGAATTGAAGAAGTAGGAGAAGTTCTCAAAATTTGCTTTTTCTCCTGAACCACTGAAAATTCTGTGAACACAATCAAGCCACATTTTCCCCAAGTGGTCAAACTGGTAAACCTAAAGATGCATTTGTATGCCACAAAGAGCATAGTACAAAATGTAACTGGTGATAAAGTCTCCTTTATTTGTTCATTCACTATTTTTCTCCCTTGATCATCAGCCTTCATGCTATTTACCTAACTTTTATACCTGTAAACATAGATGGAAATATTGTATTAAACTATTATAATGTGATGTAAATGTGGTTATCTTATACACAATCTGTTAACTTGTTGCACTTATTGACACATGTTTATCTTTGCTTCTCTATATCAGGGATGGGGAATATCCAGCCAGTGGGCAGTATCTATCAACTGTCATGGAGTCCATGAAGCAACATAGTGGATTGTCAAACTGTCTCTGTTTGTCAGTGTAGAGTCCAGTATTTCTTGAGGATCTTCTGCTGCTTTTGAAACTCCTACCATGAAGATTGCTTCCCAACATGTAACTCCTATACCACCAGGGTTCCATAGTGGGCAATGAAATCATCAATATCAGCTAATGTCACACACCTCACCTAGGAGCTGCAGTTCTATCAATCATTTTAGGGGTTAAACAACTGTGATTGTTGAAATTGAAAAGGACTAGAAGCATTTATTGATGAAGATCAAAACAGTAGTCTTCAATATGGATTATATTTCAGCTTAAAGAAAACAGGACTTCTTTTTACTGGAGCAATAGACAGTATTGAAAATAGGGGACATTTCATTTCACTTGGATATATAATCAAAGTTCATGGAAGCATCAATTAGGAAATCAAACTATTCTATCCGACAAAACAGTTGCAATAGACCTCTTAAACATATTAAGAAGCAATTATTGCATTTTGAGGTAAAAGGTGGACTTTCAATTACCTCAAATACATGCAGAAGATTGAAAATAAATACAAAAGATCCAAGAGAACTGATGCACTGATTTATGGTGTTGATGAAGAATTTGGAATACATCCTGAACTTCTAGAACAATCAACTAATCTACATTGGAAGAACAGCTGGATTACTCTTTAGTAAGAAAATGGCAAGACATTGTTGCATACACTTTAAACATGTATTCAGGAGGGACCCATCCTTATTTTGCTAAATAAAGAGTTAGCTTAAATAAATAAATAAATGACTCTTAATGAGGGGATTCATGCAATGGGATTCATGCATTAGCTGCAACAATGTGAAAAAATGTAGCAATACTTGTGAGGATGGCATATTATCAGGAAGTTTTCCATTCTATCTTACATGGAGTGGCTAAGAGTCAAAAGTCAAGGTAGGGCACTAATAAGAAGCAAACATTTTTGGTCTTATATATGCTGCACAAAACCAACCATAAGAATGAGGAATTATTACAGGTGGTGTGACTCCATCCATGGTAAGAGTACCATGCCATATGCATATATTTTCTATATGCACAGATGTGTATATTCTGCATAGGCATTTCACACAACTATGTGTATAAATAATAATTAAAAATGAAAAAATAGATAAGGTCTGCTGAAATTGTGGCTTTGATTTCTAATTCTCAGTCTCATATTATACATGCTTATGTCTATAAATGTCATTATTTTAAGGGACTATAAAAATGTTAGTCTAGGGTGTTATTAGAGCTCCATAAGCCCAAAGTATTTAAGACCAATTTATCTCTATATCTATGTGGTGTAAAAAATCCCTTTTACTTACAGATGCTGGGTAATGCTCCCCAAGAACCAGAGAGTCACCTGCTGGGTCCTGGATTAACTTCTAATACTCATGACAATACTTATAGGATTAGAATTCTATTTCCTGCCAAATTAGTTTAAAATCATGTTCTTTTGATTTGT
This sequence comes from Nesogale talazaci, assembly GCA_004026705.1. NCBI lineage: Eukaryota > Metazoa > Chordata > Mammalia > Afrosoricida > Tenrecidae > Nesogale > Nesogale talazaci. Next base: position 2,318 of record PVJH01027641.1, on the reverse strand, counting down.
ACTTTTGTTTTAAGTGTCCCTGCTTTGTGTTAAATATTAATTACTATCAATGGCCCAAATTCATTTTTGGTGAATACATTATTTAGAAAATGTATATTGACCATATCTGTGTCCAGATATTAGTTTAGACATTAGGGATACAAATGTAATGTTATAAACGGCCTCTGTTTTTAAGCATTTTTTAGCATAATTGAGGAGATAAAAGAACAAACCTAATGTGGCAAGTTCCCAGAGAGAAGCATGGAGAGACACAACAGGAGAAAAAATGGTATAAAGAGGGAAAACAAATTCTCCCCACATGTCTGTGGCACATGGGAGCTATAGAAACAAAACATTGAAGGAAGAAGTAAGAGGTAAGAAAGTACAGAAAGAAAATGGGCATCAAGAAATACAGGGGCAGATTGTTAGGCAAAGGGAATGATTATTTCAAGTCAGAGTTTTCAAATTAGTATAATATGCTTGGAGATGCCTTGATTTTGTGTTATGGGTTTAGGTGATTGAAGACTGGAAAACCATTGGTGGTAGTTAGAAGAGGAAAATGCCTATTACTCTTGCCAAACCAAACTCACTCCCATGGAGTTGATTCTGACTCATAACAACTCTGAATGATACAGAATTTCTGACCTTGTAAATCTCTATGGACGCATGCTTTCTCATATTTTCTTATCTACCAAGCTCTTGGCAAGTTCCAAAGGTTTAACTTTTTGGTAATAGGCTAGTGCTTAACACCTTGTGGCAACAGGATTTCTAAAAGTAAGTATAAAAAAAATCTAAAATGTCAACAACAACAACATTTCTAGGGTATGTTAAAGAACTTGGACTTATGTTGTAGGTAAAATAAAGTCACTGAGAATATTTTGGCCTAAGAATGATGAACTTATAGGGCCAGCAGAAGGAGGGGCAGTACTGTTGATGATGATGGGGTAAAAGGTAGATGATGTCAAGGATTCCATATAGAAAAAGAATGTCTGTAAACTAATTGTCGTAGCAAGTAAAACTTGTCAATTTTACTTGACAAGACTAAATTATATGATAGCTATATTAAATGCCCATTAATTTTTAAAAAGTTGAGGATAAGTCCCTGGAAAAGATAACGGATACTGCTGTCCAGTGGAAAGATAATTAATGATAATAAAGCAATCTTTTAAAGATTAAGCATTGGTTGCTAATGGAGATTTCTGGTTTTGCTTTGTTGACAGTTCTCATCACACTGTGAAGAACATGAGGGGAGGGACTTTCTTGCTGCTAGTCTCCATGAAGTCAGTTCTAGTTCTACACCACCTTCACCACCATTGTGCTTAAGTTCATCATTGCAGCGATGGTGTCTATCTCTCTAGAGAAAGGTCTTTCTCTTTGTCGCTGACCTCGTACTTAGCATAATGTCCTTTTTCAGGGACTAGTCTCGCCTAGTGGTATATCCAAACACATGATAAAATGTCTAATCATCCTTCAAAGGAAAAAGGATTTGTTTGTTATTCTGACAGTTCATGACACTTTCCATGTTCTTTACCAACATTATAACTTAAATGCATCATTTTTTCTCTAATATCCTGGATCATTGTCCAACCTTCACATATATAAGATGTGATAGAAAATATCAAAGGTTGGTACAGGAACCCCTTAGTCTCCAAGGTGACATCTTTGCTCTTTTCCCTTGTAGAGGTCTTGTGTAGCAGCATTAACCAAAAAAACATTTCCTTTGTTTTCTTAACGACTGCATCCGTGAAGTTGTCAAGCATTTCCTCTTGCTTGGATCCACAATCCACCACCACTGCCACCAACAAAAACAATAACAGCAGTGCCCATAAGCCTTGACTATGGATCCAATCTTGACAATGTCAAGATTTTATCTATTGGTCTAGTGGTAAAGATTTTCGTTTTCTTTATATTGAGTTGTAATACATACTGAAGGCTGTGATCATCCTTTATCAGTCAGTGTTGAAGGTCTCCTTAACTTTCAGGATAGGGGGCTGTTTGTCATATTCTCCATCAGATTTTCAGGCATATAACTTAGGTGACACTGAAGAATGTATAGAAAGTTTAACAAATTTTTATTGCAATGATTGGAACCGACTGGAAATTTCTGTCTCCAAATTCATGTGGAAATGCTTAGATAGGTTATTTTCAGGAAAAATAACTATATTATAGTTGTTTTTCTATTTTACTAAATGTAATTCATATTGCTATTGTTTGGGATTCTCGCCTAGAATATTTTTATAACTCTAAAAGCAAATCACTGCAGATAAAATTCTTCCACTTTCTTAAATGTGGGAGCCCTTGATCTCTCTAGTTTGCTTTCAGCTTCTTCAAAGTGTAAT
>PVJH01027640.1:0-14114 GCA_004026705.1 Nesogale talazaci | reverse complement strand
TTGAAAAGTGTTTTCAAGAGTGGAATCGCAGATTTTGACAAATGCATGAAGTGGAATAGAGAAGATAAGGTGGTTTTGTAAAAAGAAAAAAAATTAGTGCATAGCTTTGGGGGGGGGGGGATCAGGATTTTTTGGTACCCCCTAGTATAGATCCTATGAAATACATAGTTACATAAAATATGTACAACGGTTCGAGAAGAACTAAAATTAGTCATTAAAATGTGTACTGCTCTTGTTGGGTACCACCGAGTCTGTTCCCATCCATGTACAGGGAAACGAAACATGCCTAGCCCTGCACCATCCTCACAGCCGTTCCTCGGCCGGAGCCCATGTGGCCGCTGCTGGTTCAGTCCTTCTCGCTGAGGCCCTTTCTCTGTTTCCCTGTACAAGGTTCTTCTCCAGGACTGACCTCTCCTAACCACATGTCCAGAGTACGTGAGAGGAAAGCCCACTCTTCTTTCCTCTGAACAGCAAGCAACATCCTACACCACTGTGCAGAGAGTTGTACAGAGCACTAGCATAAGAGGCACCCAGAAGGGGCGTGGGGGATCATAAGTACGGTTCATTCTAATTCAAGTAGCTCCTAAGCCTGGGACTGCCTGGATGTAAAACGAGACGTGCTGGTGATATTTACTACACGAGGGACAGTAGGAAAGGGTGAAAGTCCCTTTCCCTGTGGCGACTGTGAAACCCGTCACTAGGTGAATACCAGCTGAAACGCACTCAAGAAAATAACTCATCCTGCCTTGTGTTTTTAAAATGATAGTGTGCAGCCGATCCAACAGGCTAAACAAAAGAACAGGTTTCAAATTTTGCACACCAAAGGATTTTGTGTGTGTGTGTGTGTGTGTAGGGGCGTGGGGGGTGTCGGAGAGAGTTTTTTTTCCCCCTCCCCTGGCAAAAAGCAACACGAGACATAAATCCTCAAGAAGAAAATGGAATAAGCACTCTGCGGGTTAGGCTTGAAATGCAAGTGAATTGGCGCAAACGTCTCCAGTGAGCAGTCTGATAAGAATTATGACTTGAAATAATTGGTCCTCGCAGACTGTTTTAGTTGGAATAAAATTTCATGTTTTACAGTCAATTTCAGTTAATTCATCAAGACAGCAGTACATTGGGAGGTACTGGGAGCGCAGCCTTTTCTCAGAGACAATAATCTCTGTAGACAAGTAACAGCTCTGTGACATTCTAGAAAAGGGTAGTTTTCGCTGTGAGCCCAGAAGAGAGCTTCAGAAATTCCTTCCCCCTGAGGTCAGTGGACACTCGGACAGAGGCTGGCTCACTGGGGCACTTCAGGTTTTGTGGAGTGAGCGGGCCGCCTCAGAACTGAGCCCTGTTGTAATAAAAATATGGATGGGCTTGTTCCGAGGTGTGGGAGCGATTTGCGCAACAGATTTCTTTCTCTGACTGTCTTTTCTTCATATTTTGCAGCAGGCATTTGTTGCCTTGCTAGATTTAAGAAATAACAAAGAGAGGACTCTTAGAAGGCACGATAACGCTATTCTAACCAGAACCTCTCCAAATCTAAGACCATGAGAACAGTCGGTCCTTCTCGCTTGCAAGAGCTTCTATAGAGCAGGAATCCAGTCCAGAAGAGATTTTGGAACTGTAAAAAAATGACGAATGCAGGGTGATTTTTGTTGCATCTTTAATTTAGGTTTGATGTTGCATTTTTAATTGCATTCTTAATGTTTTCTCCACTTGAGACATGGGCATCTCGGTGGTCTGCGTCTCTTTAGGCCGATGAGGCTCCCTGACCCTGGAGGTTCACCTTATTCTAGGCACATTTCATCGGGATAAGACATTAGGGTTATTAAAAAAAAAAAAGAGCCCAAGAAGTAGATGGAGGCTGTCGGATGGCTTTCCAGCGCTGGCCTATGCATGAGAATGTATCTGGGAGCGGTACGGAAGAAATTTAATTTTATTCTGGATAGCAAGCAGAGCTAAGTGATACGCGGGAGATAGAAAGGTAGGTAGGTAAGGAGATTGACTTTTCTTCATTGAGATAAAAAATGCATTACTTTGCACATGTCTCAGACAGAATTTTGAGATCATAAAAATGATACCTGGGGACGTGGTCTTTGGGGGCCTGATGTGTGTGCTTCTGGGGGTTCTGTGCGTGTTCCTCCCCCTGGCGGCTCAGGACTGAAGTCACTCTTGCTAGGAGAGCACATTAATGTCATATTTAGTGAGAAATGACTCATTTGCATATAAATGATTTTAATTTAAGAAGTCTCTGTGGCACATATAACATTTATCTTTTCGGGGGGTAGAGATTTATAGAGCATAATTACATAAACACTTTAAATATTCTATCCGAGCATTTCCTTATTGGTAAACAGATATGAATTCTTCCAGAACATGGGGGAGAGCAATACCTGTCTTTCTCCAATTTATTGGATTTGAAAAGCTCTGTTTGAAGTCTAAAATTGTCCTAATAAAATTATTCTTTCTAACAGCAGCTCCACTTAGCAAGGAAAGCAAGCGAGTAAACGATAATTGGCAACTTTCCAGATTTTCCCAAGAGAATTTTTTAAGCATTCAAAATTAAAAGACAACCGTTTTAAAAAATCTTTCATGTGGCAACATCACAAACGTTGTCACGTGTTTTACATCATTCTTACTCACATTGAACCCTGGTGGCACTGTGGGCTAGGTGTTGGGTTACTTAGCAGCGTGGTCAGCAGTTCAAACCCAGGAGCCGGTCCTTGGGAGGAAAATGTGGCTTGTCTGCTTCTAGAAAGAGTTAGCATCCCAGAAGCCTTCGGGGCAGTTCTGCTGTTCCCTTGAGAGTCGCTGTGAGTCAGAGTCAGCGTGCTGTCAGTGGGCTGCTGGGTTGGGGATAGCATTTTGTCAGAGGGAGGACGGTCCTTGTTCATGGAGGAGTTCATTAGGGAGAACATCACTCTCTGAAGCGGAGAAAGCGGTTCTTTTATTTTCTGTCATCTTTTAAGTCATTTCTTTTTTCTAATCTGATAAATAAGACCAAAAAAAAGGAAACCATTATTTGCTGTGGAGGCCCTGATGTCTGCCTGATCCAAGAGATAAAGCCATCTCCTGCTTGGGGGAAGAGCTGGAAAATGGAGCATTGCCTTCAGGTTGAAAAGCTGGTGGTTGGTTGACATGTCCTCCTTAGTTGGACAGGCAAAGGAAGGCCCCAAAAGATTATATCCCAATCCTTGAAGCCCAGAGTTATTTAACGGGAGCAAAATGTGGCGGCCTGGTCATTCCCCCCATGCTTCATCCCTGTGTCTGACGTACGCAGGTGGGCAGGTCCACGGAAAGCCCGATCGACTTTGTGGTGACGGACACCATCTCCGGCAGCCAAAACAACGACGAAGCCCAGATCACCCAGAGCACCATCTCCAGGTTCGCCTGCCGGATCGTCTGCGACAGGAACGAGCCGTACACCGCCCGGATCTTCGCCGCGGGCTTCGACTCTTCCAAAAACATCTTCCTTGGAGTAAGTGCTCGCAGTACTCCGCTCGTTTCCCGGGGCGGGGGGAGCCCTCTCCTCAGACCCATGCATCCCACTTGGCTGGAGCAGAGGTTTGCCTCTGTGTGACGTCTCCGCTTCCTTAGATGTGGACATGTCTGCCGCTCAGCTCGCAGGCGGGGAGAGCCCTGATGAAAAATCTGCAGAGGTCAGTCCTGGCCTGCCCTTGGTTGTGGTTGCTCTACAAGGGAGGAGCTTCCAAAAGCCCGTGGCGAAATCTAGTTTCACTTTCCCACCAACTGCTTGAAGTCCCCTTGGGGGGATCCCTCAGCACATGGTGGTGAGAGATGAGGCTGCTAATGGTGAGGTCAGCAGTTCAAAGCCACCCCCTGCTCCTCAGGAGCGAGACAGGGCTTTCTGTGGATCATTACAGACTCAGAAACGTGGAAGTGTGTGCTTCTCTCGCCCTGTCGGGCCTCTGTCAGTCAGCACTGACTCAGCAGCAGGGAGTTTGAGGTTCGGTTCTTTGGGTTTGGTTTTGTTTTGGTTACTTGGGACGTGTTCTGTACGGTAACCCCTTTTTAAAAGTTGGACGCTGACATTTTACAGTATTGATCAGGGGTTCCGAAACTTATTTGGCCTACCGCCCCTTTTCCAGAAAAAAATGTTACTTAGCGCTCCCTGGAAATTAATTGCTTTAAAATTTTAATAGCAATTAAGCAGAAAGATACACAGTGTGTCAAAATAAATTTGGGGCAAGTCAAGTTATAAAGATCTTTTCATTCTCATTGTTTAAAAATAAAAACTATAGATATATTTTATAATTAAATATAGTAAGAGAGTTTCTAACAGTTTGAACTGTCAATATTTTTTGATAATTTTAAAAAATATTTTTGTAAAAACAAATTAAAATAAATACTAATGAAATAAACATATTAATTGTAGAGCACATATAATTATTACAAAATAAATAAATAGTACTCACCAATTGTAGTCAATTAACTAACCAATTTGTTAGTTAACTTTAACTTGTCACAATATCACAACAGTCTAACTTAGAGTCATGCTACGCGTAATCATTACGGGAAGTCTCCTGACTCAGAGCGTGCTCCAAAATCTGCGGGTGGTTCTGCCAGTAGCCAGGACTACCACTGCCGTTCCAGGCTTTGGTGGTGCGATCAGCCAATCACACCGCGGCAGTTGCCCGCAGCAATGCTCTTCGTGCTCACGTTGTTCAAGGAAAAGTTAAGCGTTACGAACGGAATACATAAATCAATTTTTCTAAATCTTCTCTTCTTTCTTTTACCCTTTCACTGCCCCCTTACAGTTATTCATCACTCCCAAATGCGCCTGTGGCCATCACCGCCCCACTGGATTGCTGCAGCACTCACCAGGGGGCGGTGGCGCCCACTTTGGGAACCTCTGATCTAGATGAATGAATGGTCGATCTGAAGAGGGTCTATGTGGGGCTGGGCGGGAAGGGCCAGCCCTCAGCCCTTGGCGTGGACGGGAAAGAACTGGCTGCTCAGTCAGCAACCACTTTTTATTATGTCCCTGCTCTCTCCCATACAACATGCCGTACAGGTGATGCCTGACAGATCTCAAGCCATCCCTGCCCTCCTGGCATTTCCAGAAATCCTAGTGAGTCCTCGGTTTTTAATATAGCTCCGAGTTGAACCGGGGTGTTTGCCACGAGGGAAAAGTAAAAACTGTTCAGAATGGCCAAAGCAGGGAAGAAAAATGGTTTGCCCTGCATAACAAGACGTGCTGAAGAAAGCCAGCATGGGGTTGGATGATCTGGGGGTTCTGGCATGGTCCACCTGGCAGTTCCACGTCTCTCAGCTTCTAACTTGGGCGCGGCCTTCCTCTGGGAAAGAGCCAGCTCTGGTCCGGATCCCCGGTCATTGCAACAGTGCAGTAACCCCTGTGGGACGATGAACCCACAGACCAGGTCATGGGTTTGTTCGTGTCTCTTTCTGCAGCAAAGTAAGAAGCTTCTCCAAAGACCTCTCCCCTGCCCCATTGCCATTAAAGGGTCACTCCTAGGCCAGCATCGGGGAGAGAGGACCAAGCCTATAACAGCCGACTCTTGCTCACCCACCCTAGGGCAGGTGCTTAAGTGTCACCTGGGGCCCTAGCACCATGGGGAAAGAGGGAAATCACTGGGCTGTTAAGACAGCAACAATGCGTTGACTTCACACTTTCGAGATGGTTGGACCTTTAATAAAAATTGTTTTCAAAGGTTCTTCACCCTTCGGTGTGCTCCCCAGATAAGGAGTCCATGCAGAGCATCTGTAGATGAAAACATACCCACATAGAACGGAAGAACACACCTAGACTTCTGGAATTACCTGGAGTTTTTTTTAAAAGAATCTCAGAGGCAAAGGACCAGGCACCTGGTTCCCGTCACAGGCTCCCAGGTCAAGTGCAGTGGAATGACCCAGGCAGAGACTCCCCATCTTTCGTAGAACTATTCCAAGGTTGCCTTGATAATTAATTGTGTCTCTTAGCCTCCTGAGGATCTCATTTGATATAGGAACTGGAAATCCAGCCCTCCCTTCCGCCCCGCTCCCCGCGCTCTCACCCTGAACGGGAGCTTAGCTTCAATCCCGCCCTGTGCTGGTCTCCCCAGGAGAAGGCAGCCAAGTGGAAAAACCCAGATGGCCACATGGACGGACTCACCACCAACGGGGTCTTGGTGATGCATCCCCGCGGGGGCTTCACTGAAGAGTCGCAGCCTGGGGTCTGGCGCGAGATCTCCGTCTGCGGGGACGTGTACACCTTGCGAGAGACCAGGTCGGCCCAGCAAAGGGGAAAACTGGTGAGTTGGCACCCATGGTCCGCATGCCCAGCCACTGTCCGGCATGTTGGGGATCGGAGTTCGTGTGGAGGTGTCGTAGAGGAACAGTCTGGCAGCCTGCTTCTGGAGAATGGTCAGGCCTTGCCCGCCGCAGGCAGCCAGGTCTGCCCTCCCACTGGGCCACCAGAAAGGGGGTCGCTCTGCTGGCACCAGCGGTAGATGGGAACAGGCGCCGTGGACTATCGACTAAGGTCGGGGCCCAGTGGAGCTTCCCAGTATGTGCAAGGCTGTTACCACAGGCTCAGGAGAAAGACCAGGCGTGTTCTCCCCTCCCCCCCCCGGATTGGCCACCTCAGAAAGCCCACACGGGGTCGCAGTGAGCCCAGATTCACTCAATGGCAATGGGTGTGTTTTTGTTTTTTTTTAATTAGGAGCTCTTATAGCTCTTAGAACATTCATTTGTATCAAGCATATTGGTACACATGCTGCCATCTTCATTTCCAAATATATTCTACTTGAGCCCTTGGTTTAAGTTCCTCTTCCCCCCCCCCTTTTTTTTTTAATAAATCATTTTATTGGGGGCTCATACAACTCCCATCACGATCCATACATCAATTGTATGCAGACCACATTTGCACACCTGTTGCCACCATCACTCTCGAAACATCCTCCCTCCAATTAGGTCCCCAGTACCAGCTCCCCACATTCCCCTCCCCCTCCCATGAACCTTTAATAATTTGCAAATTGTTTTTTTGTTTGTTTGTTTGTATTTTGGGGATCACTGCCCTCTGGCGGTGGAAGTAGGAGGCCCAGCCTTTGCTCCTGTGGAGCCGCTGCTGGAATTGAACCTCCATCCCAGTAGGCCGCAGTCCCACACACAACCACTACGCCACGGGGGCTCAGCCTGATATATTTGGGTTTTTTTGTTTGTTTGTATTTTAATTTGCAAATTGTTATTACTTTTTCATGTCATACCCTGTCTGATGTGTCCCTTTCCCGACTTCCCCACTGCCCATACTCCAGGGAGGAGGCTATATGCAGATCCCTGCAATTGGTTCCCCCTTTCTATTCCACCATCCCTCCACCCTCCCAGAATCACCACTCCCACCACTGGTCCTGAAGGGGTCATCTATCCTGAATTCCTCATGTTTCTGGCTCCAGGGTACATCCCCTGGTCTAGCTGGATTGGTAAGGTAGAATTGGTATCATGCTAGTGGGCGGGAGGAAGTATTTAAGAACTAGAGCAAGTGTGATATTTCATTGTTACTGCACTGCACCTTGTATCAGTGGATTTTATCGACCACAGGGAAGGAACATTTTCCAACCACCGCTAAGGAAGAAGGAAAGGACTTTGTTTTCCGCGATGAGTCCCCCTTTCTCACAGTGGGACCCACTCGCCCCTTTTCCCCGGTCAGTCTCCAGTCTTTTATTTTCTGCGTGCTCACGGAGCTCCATGTCACCTCACTTTAGGGAGGCTAGACTGGTGCGGTCTAAGACTCATTCGTAAAAGGATGGGAATTGCAGAATGAGTGACAAGACTTTTCCGAGCTGAAAGTTAATTAAGGTAGCTTCTCTGCCTTGCGAGTGCAGAAAGAAACCAATTCAGAAATCTGTGTATTTGTCACCAAAAACCATAGTTACCCCTTACTACTGGACAAGAGTCATTGGGTACATTGGCCTGACATCTCCGTGTCCTTCTTCAACTGTCCCCAAAGCCGCCAGCCTTGTCACCCATGCTTCACTGGGAAATGACCGTTGCCCCTTCACCAAGACAGCTTCGGGTTTCTGACCTTGGTGTCCTCTGTGGCACAGCCGCCGAAGGGTTCTTAATCAACTGGGCCCTCTGCCCCGCCCGACATCATTGCCAGGCAGATGCTGCCAGACCTCTTGGCCCAGACCTCCCCACAGGAAAGTGTGTGTGTGTGTTGGGGTCTGGGGAGGGGGGGGGGTGGCGCGGGGAGGCGGGTCGACATTCACAGAGAGAGTCGGTACCTTGATAACATTCTTTAGGACGGAGACAGACAAAGGGAAATGGCTCCAACGAACCTGGCTTGCCCCCTTACTGCCTCTCTGTCCTCACGCACCCCACCACCATGCAGTTTCTGATGCAGCGTCCCCCTCTCACAGCACACCCTCCGCTGGAAGCCCCAGGACTCGGTGCCATGAGAAGCATCTGCTACTAAAGGCTACGCCAAGCTCATCATGTTGCAGTGCATTGGCAAGAGGGATGGGCACGCAAAAGCCATTTTTCCCCAATAACTTTTTTTATGAACTGTCAGCTCATTTCTGTACAAAGCCGACTGAGGCTAGGCAAACTGGCTATTCGTGGTGATGACGGCAATCATGGGATGTCCTTGATGGCTGCCGCTCCGGGCGCTGCTTTAGCCTGTCAGAGGTGTGCCTTTGCGCCCTGGCAGCAATCCCTGCCCATCGTGTGGCCCAGGCAGGTGTGATGAAGGAGGATAATGGGGTGGTGGGGTTGAACCTCGGGCCTCCTCACTGAGACAGTGGTCTCTCTGACATTCTTCAGAGCTTTTCCCTTGCTGGGTGGCGTCTGCAGGGGCCTTGTCATGGGAGACCCAATCCCCGATGGGTTTCTGACCCATCTGGTGATAATGGAGTGTCCCAGGTCAGCAGTTGTATGGGCTGGAGGATTTTGTAAGTCTACAGAAAAGAGAAAAATCAAGTCTGGAAACCACTGACATGAGTAGGGGTTTCATTAAACGTGGACTCACCTTGAAGTTCATCTCTATGAATTGCGCACAATGCTCGGTCAATTGTGCTGTCCCATTGCGCAGTGTAAGGTTGAGCAGTGGTCAAGAGGGCCGTCTGGGGGATCTCGGGCTCTGACGAATGGAGACCTCGCCTGCTGTTTAAGTGGAAGCCTGCTGATTCTTGGTGCTTGTGTTTTCATTTATGACTCTTGGGCCCCGTACATCCTGCGGGTCGTAATTGATACAAATCATGTCTATCTAGAGATTAGGTCTGGGGATGGTCTCTGGCAAGTGCACTTTATTGACCGTCTTAACCCTGAAGTAAAAGGAGTAAAGTGAGCCGTCAGCAGCCCTGCGTATTTGTAGCAACAGTGTGGAGTGCACCCAGTATCACGGTTAGGCACTGGGTTGCTGACCACGCGGTCAGAGGTTCAAGTCCACCAGCCACTCTGAAGGAAACAGATGAGGCTGCTTGCTCCCATTAAGAATCACCATCCGAGAAACTCTGAGACACAGTCCTGCTCGGTCCCACCGGATGGCTGTGAGTCTGGATCAAGGCCATGGCATTGGGATTGGTGTGGGGGGCTTGGTCCTCACTTTGTGAAGTGACTGCTAGTCAGAGCCCTAATAGGAATGTGCATATTCTTAGTATAGTCTGCACCTAATATTCATCTACAGAATAGTTGTTCCTGAGAGCACACTGCCTTTTCTCCTCTGCATGGCAAGTAATAGAACTTTGCTACTTAGGCTTATTCAGCATAACTGCTTATTAGACACTTCACTCCCACTTAGTAAATAAGGGGACGGACTTCGAGTCAGAATCGGGTCCTGCTCATTTACTTAGCTGGTAATAACATGAGCACAGTCACAAATCTACTCAAGGCTCTCCATTATGTTAGGAAAATGTAGTTGAGGGGCTGAGCCCCGGTGGCATAGTGGTTGAGTGCGGGACTGCGGCTCACAGACTTGGCAGTTCAAATCCAGCAGCAGCTCTCCAGGAGCAAGTCTGGGCCTCCCAGTCCCACCAGAGGGCAGTGATGCCCTCCAATACAAAAAAAATGTATTGGAGGATAATATTCCCTAGGTTAAGACAGGCGGTTTGGTCACACAGTAGAATATCCGCCATGGCCCCCTCTACCAAGTGCTTCTGTTCATCTCAAATTTGCCGCACAGGTGTGCTTCGTCTTCGCTCTCCACACAGGTATTGCCCGAGCGCCCCTCCCACTCAGGCATGTGGTGCTTCCCTATCACATGCAGATCAGAGCACCCAGATCTGGGGGTGGGTGGGGGGTGAATTGCATTCTAGGCAGTCCACCTGCATAGCTGGTGCCATCTGGCTTTCAGAACACCAATGGCCAACCTAGTACTTTCCTCCCTGCTCACACACCTTTTTCTCAAGGACCGCGGTGGCATGTGGGGTTCCATGCTGAGCTGCTCACTGCCAGGCCAGCCATTGAAAACAACCAGCCCCTGTCCCCGGGGACAGGGGGCCTCCTGCAACCAGTCACAGCCGCAGAATCCCACAGGCTCAGTTCTGCCCTGCCCTCTACGGTTACTGTGCCTTAGAACTGAGTTTGCTTTTATCTTCTTGTATTTCATTTCTATGTGGAAGAATTAAAGGGGGGGGTGAGAATTAAAAGAATAAAATCTCAATCCTGCCTTTACCCAGTAACTGGTAAGGGGGTGCGTTCACCTTGCTGCCTCGTACATTGGGGACCAACGACTTATCTGATCACAGATGGAGGTGGCATGTGTGAGCAGCAGCCACAACTCACTGCCAGGGAGCTGCCACCAACGCCCGGCAGCCGTACAGGACAGAGGAGAGCTGCGCCTGCGGTGTCCGAGACTGGGACTCTGCATGGGAACAGACAGCCTCGTCTTTCTCCGCCAGGGCAGCTGGTGGTTGGGAACCACTGACCTTTGTGGTTCGCAGTCAACTCCTGACCCCCTGTGCACCAGGGCTTCTTGGGGCACGCAGGGTGTGGTTCAGAGGGACAGCACAGCAGGCTGCTGTGTGAACAAACACAACAGGGCACATAATTGCCTTTGTGCTGATCCGGACTCGTGGGCAACCCACGTGTGGTGGAACAGATGCACCCTCCTGACAGTGGCTCATTTGTTCTGGGTGCCCCTGGGTCGACTTGCACCTCTCATCCTCCAGCTTGTAGTCACATAGGTGCTCACTATGTATGGCGTGGGACCACCCCTGTGAGCCTGGCTTTCAGCACCCGGTAACATTACGGTCTTGAATCACGGGCAGCTCGCCCAGTGGCTGCCTCTTCTGCTGAGCAGGGGTGACCGCGGTGGGTAAATGCTCTGTGGCCTGGGCTGAGTGGAGCTTGGCGCGGGACTTGATCCTGGCAGTGAGCAGAGTGGCCAGTGTGTGTGAGACCTCAGTACGCCTTGTCTCCTTCCCAGCATGAAGGCTGCTTCTGGCCTCTCCAGACCTCGGTCCTTCCTCCCCACATTCTTGTCACAAGTCTCCAGTGTAGAATCCCTTCTGGATGAGCCTCAGCAGCATTTTGCTAAGTGAATGACATCCGTCACACAAAGACAAACTCTGAACTAATCTCATTTTCATGAGGTAGACATGTGTGCAGAAGTCAAAGGTGATTAATTAGTGGTTGCCAGGGCTGAGAGGGATGGGGGTGGGAGGGGAATGGAGGGGAGGCACTGGGTCCAGGTGATTGGTGGTGGGATAATTCAGCAAAGGATACGGTGCTGGTTGTACATACAAAGAGTGGAGTCGAAGTCATTGAGTTGTGAGATGGGTAAATGTTTGGGTGTGTGTATTTTCACCATGGTTGTTTTTGTTTTTGTTTTTTTAATGTTGAAAGCAAAGGTTTTGACCTCTATTCCTCAAAATCAAAGAGCCCTAGTAGCGTGGTGGTTACATGTCGGACTTCTAACCACGCAGTCAACAGTTCAAACCCACCAGCCATTCCATAGGAGAAAGAGGAGCCTTCTGCCCCCTAAAGCTGGCTAGCCTCAGAAATCCCCTCCGGGTTGATCACCCTATCTGATCACCCTATCTGGTTAATTCGGTGGCCGGGAGTTCGGTCTTTGTGTGGTACTTTATGCAGGACAGTCTTATTTATTACTTCTCCTCTACTGTCTTCAAAGATTGTCTCTTCTCTGAGAGGAGGGACTGCTGGAGGGGGGTTGTAGAATGGTGCGCTCACAGGTTTGTCTGTCCACCCTGTTGCAGGTGGAAAGTGAGACCAACGTGCTGCAGGACGGCTCCCTGATTGACCTGTGCGGGGCCACTCTCCTCTGGAGAACAGCGGACGGCCTCTTTCACACTCCCACCCAGAAACACATAGAAGCCCTCCGTCAGGAGATCAATGCGGCGCGGCCCCAGTGCCCCGTGGGCCTCAACACCCTGGCCTTCCCCAGCATCAACAGAAAGGAAGTGGTGGAGGAGAAGCAGCCCTGGGCGTACCTCAGCTGCGGCCACGTCCACGGGTACCACAACTGGGGCCACCGGAGCGACACAGAGGCCAACGAGCGGGAATGTCCCATGTGCCGGACTGTGGGCCCCTATGTCCCCCTCTGGCTTGGCTGTGAGGCGGGATTTTATGTGGACGCAGGGCCGCCGACCCACGCTTTCACCCCTTGTGGCCACGTGTGCTCCGAGAAGTCGGCGAAGTACTGGTCTCAGATCCCGCTGCCTCATGGGACTCACGCGTTTCACGCCGCCTGCCCTTTCTGTGCCGCCCAGCTGGTGGGGGAGCAGAACTGCGTCAAGCTGATCTTCCAAGGCCCCATCGACTGACGCCCTTGGCAGCCACCTACAACTTTATTAACACATTACTGTGAAGATTTTGCCACTAACTCTAGATTTTACCTTTTTTATACTGTTGTTTATTAGGGGGGGCGGGGCTGGGAGGGGAAGGGTAGGGTGGGGGTTCGGCAGGGAAAGGGGTCGAGGTGAAGAAACCTGCCAGGAATTGACCAGGTATCAGTGATGTTTTGCATGCTCCAAACAGCGGCATAATCATTGAAGTCGGCTCGATTAAACCCCAATCTCCTGGTCATCGTGGGATTTAAAATGCCACACTTTCATCTGAACCTTGGGTCTGTCACCAAGCCTGCCCCACTCTCCCCCACTTTATAAACTTAGGCGAGCCTTTGCATAATGTTTGACAAAGATAGAAGAAGCCTGGCTTGTACTGCCCTGCAGTCATGGCTGCGTGGTCTGGATGACTGGAGACACACTGTAGCTGGCCACCCTTGGGATCTGGAGTCCCACCCCAGGGCAGAGGGCACTCTGGATAAGGGTGCTGATTGACAGGTAGCCCGGGCACAGGCAGTGGCTTTGAAAACCAGAGCTTGCTTGCTTTTCTTTGTCTGATGTGTTCTTCTCCATTTGGGAACCAAGATGCTGTGTTTTGTTCCTAAATAGTCACGGAACTTAGTTACTTTATACATCTATGCATTGAAAACCCTGGCATTTTAAACAAAGGACGGGTCCCATCACTTTGTTGTCTGCCTGTAGCTGTTTCGGCCCAAGCCGGTGTGTCCCCAGGCCTCACTTTGCATGTCCCCCAAACGTTCAAGCGATGAGAGTGTCGCAACCCTTCCCAAACCCCTCCCTACGCAGGGACCAGTGCCATGGCAGGCACTCATCTGCCTTGTTTATGGCTTCCGGGGGATGAGAGCCAAGTCGTGACTTTTTAGAACTGCCCGTTGGGGTTTCGTCAGATTATTTCTGTCCCCCGAGAATCCCGCCAGCCTGAAAGCACCGTGTCACAGGGGTGCACCTCCTTTTCGTTCCCTCGCTTCCCACCGTCTGTCACCTCCCCGTGCAGCTTACAGGGCCCTATGAGTTTGGGAAATGTTTGCAAATCAAACTAAATTTAAATGCGATCATTAACTATACACAACACCAAGTAGTGCATCTGCAGCGGTAATTTGAAATTCCTGATTTTCCAAGAGCAAATGAGTGTTTACTGAGGGATAATTAAATCAGAATTTCATATGAGCTCTGCCATCCCTCCCCGTTAGTTTTATTTCATTTTGAATAATAATTGCTGAGTGCTCCTTCTCGGTGTTGGGTCCCAGGAGTATCGCTGCTTCTGGAGCGGGCAGGGCCTTTGATACACAGGAGTTAAGGGTTATGGGTCTGACTGCTAATCATAGGTCAACTGTCCGTGTCCTACAG
>PVJH01027639.1:0-22849 GCA_004026705.1 Nesogale talazaci | reverse complement strand
TCATTTCACAGGACTCCAGAACCATCGCCCCCAGACCTTGCTGGGCCCCAGAGACCCACAGGGAGTAGAGGCAGCTGCCCACCCACTGCTCCCTCCGCCTCCTCAGTGTCCCTCCACTTGCACAGCTGGTGTTGAGAGCAGAGCCGGGGCTGGTGGGGGCTGGGGCTGGGGAGTCATCCTGGAGACTCCAATCACCCACTGCTGACCAGGCAGGGAAACTGAGGCTCAAAGCAGCAGCGGTGGCAGCAGAGGGTCCTGTCAAGTTCCTACATCGGAGGAGACCCAGAGCCCAGAGTAGAACCCGGGCTGGCAATTTCCTGGGCCCCCCTACCCTTCTTCCCAGAGAGGACCGTGGATGAATTCAGGGTCCCTGGGTGGGAGCCTGCCCCTGAGCATGCACTGCTGCCCACAGCCACCAGGTGGCAACCCCTCCGGCGAAGCATCCCAGACCCCACCTCCCGGGCACGTAGCTAACCCTGCTACACAAGAAGTTCACTTCCATGGAGTCAGTGTCCTCTCAGAGTGACCGCCCGTGGATGTCAGGGGTAGAAGGCCATCTTTCTCCCTCAGAGCTGCCTGCGGTTTCCAACTGCCGGCTGTGCGGATCAAAGCCTAACCATATACCACCAGGGCTGCTGAGGGACCAGATGCTCTGTGTCCTAGCAGCCCTGTGGCTGAAGGAAAGCACTGCCCGTTCCTGCACTGAACACACAATGTCTCTTTTTCTGAGCTCCTGTGTCCAGCCATCAGCGTGTCCTCCTGGGATGGCCCCAGCTGACAACACATCCACAGGACGTGGGACAGAGTCTGGGACATTCTTGTTTCTGGCCCTGCTGCCTCCGAGACAGCTGACGTGGTCCAGGCTTGGTGAGGGACCGGGCACTCTGTAGTCTAGCAACCCCAGAAACACGGCCGGCCCTGCACCTTCCTCCTGATTGTCACGTCTGACCCCAACTCCAACGGCTTCTTCATTGACCATGATGGCACGTGTTGGTCCAGGTGCGAGGAGTGGGCCCTTGTGTACTTTGTGTTGTCATCCAGACGGAAGGCTGAATCCTAGACCTGGACTTTTAATGACCCCCACCCCCAATGGCCACTGATCTGTGCTGGCTCACAGTGAGCCCAGAGGACACAGGCGAGCTGCCCCTGGGTTTCCCCAGCTGTTGTCTTTGCCGAAGCAGCTGGCTGCACCTCTCTCCAGAGTTGTGGCTGGTGGATCGGAGGCCCTGATGTTTAGATTGGCAGCCCAGTGCTGTGTTGGGTCAGGTAGACCTCAGAAACAAAGCCAGTCACAGACACATACACACACACACACACGTATGTATGTATATACATACATACATATATATGAGAGAAAACTTTATATCAAGATAACTAATGATCTATACAGGAAACATCCCAGCCCAGTCCAGATCAAGTCCCTAAATCCAATCCTAGCCCACAGCCCCTCCTCAGACTCACACAGCAGCGCCATGCAGTGATGCAGAAGGCAGGGAGATCACAGGCCGGTGAGGGCGGAGCCGTGTGGATCCAGGGGCGGGGGCTCTGGCTGCAGTTAGTCAGGGTCCACCTGCAGGAAGGGGAAGGTGGGGGTGGTAGTGGTCCAGGCCCCTCCTTATGAGAAAGCCATACCCACAAGGAGGCTCCATCTGGCGGTGACCTGATGGATAGAATGAAGAACACCCCAGCATGCCTATCTATCTTCAAGCTAGCAGGACATCATGCAGCTACCACAAATGCCTGAACTCTGTGCCACCAAGACTCCTTTAAAAAGCCACAGGAAAAAGGCAAACGACATTCCTAGCGCCCCCAGGGGAGTGCGGGTGCCGGTGGCTAGATAATTGCATGTCAGCATGAAGAGTGTGAAAGTGGGAGAGTGGAATCCAACCTGCTAATCAGGTCACAGCCTGCCGGTGCCTCCTGGCGGGGGTGGAGGGTGGGGGGGCCCTCCTTTAAATTGGGGGAACTGGGAACCATCCTGTGCCTTCTTTTGCTGAGACTCTTCCACTGACCTGAGGACTGCCAGAGACCTTCCCTGTTTCCAGCGACCCTGGAGCCACAGCACTCTGCACCCATCAGCTGCGGCCTTCCTGCACCTGTATCGTGCATGTGGCTGCTTGAGTCTGAAGAGGGACTCATGGAGAAATACTGAACCTACGGACTTGAGCTGGACTGAACTGGGATGTTTGCTTCATAGACAATGACTTCTTTGATATAAAGCGCTCTCTGACACACACAGAGTGTCACGGCATTTGTTTCTCTAGCACGCCTGTACTAACATGCTGGGCCACTCAACAGTGCCCCATCTGCTGTGCTTGTGATGTGCACAACACCCCCCCACCCCCCAGATCCATATACAGGGGCCAGATTACAGAGCTTTGCAAACCTCCGTCAGCCCGGGCAGGGCCCCCACTTCCTGTTCTAGGGCCTTCCCCCACAGACCTCTGCTCTGCCTCTCAGTGGGGCAGGGAACTCAGGCCCAGCCCAGGCCACGGGCACCCCGCTCTCCACAGGTGCAGCCACGGCTCAGAGGGCTTGGGCGGCACGTCCACGGGGAGCAGCTGATGACTTAAAACGCTCTCTGTCCTCGCAGCTGCCAGGGAAGAGAGTCAGGCTGGGTTCAGAAGGGGACGGGGAACACGGGGTATCACTGCTGACGTCAGATGTCTCTTGGCTCCAAAGAAGATCATGCCAGAAAGATGCTTACTCGTGTTCTATTGACGATGCAAAGACACTCCACTATGTGGACCATGGCCAACTATGGATCATCTTGAGAAGAATGGGAATTCCAGAAGACTTCACTGTGCTCATTTGGAACGTGCACACGGATCAGGGGGCAGTTGTGCGAGCAGAGCGAGGGAGTACTGCATGGTTTACACTCATCCTCTCACCACACTTACACGATCTACAGGCTGTGTAAATCACCAGAGAAGCTGGATTCTATGAAGAAGAATGTGGCCTCAGGATGAGAGGAAGGCTCATTAACAACATGCAAGATGCAGATGACTCAGCCTAGCAGGCTGGCAGGGAGGGGGACTTGAAGCAGAGGCTGGAGATCAAGGACATCAGTGCAGTGGTGACGACCCGGTGTCAGGAAGACCCCACCCTCACATCCGAGCCCACAGGTCACATCGTGACAACTGGAGAAAAGGTTGAAGTTGTCAAGGATTTTGTGCTTACCTCCACAACCAGTGCTCATGGAAGCAGCTGGGAAGAGATCAAATGACACGTGGCATGGGGTCAATCTGCGGCACAAGGCTTCTTCCACGGGATGAACAACATGCAGGTGACCTTGAGGACGACAGTGTGCCTGACCCCAGCCGTGGCCTGTTCAGTGGCCTCAATTGCATGTGAAAGGTGGAGCCTGAATCAGGAAGACCGAAGAAGACGCCATGCATTTGAATTGCAGGGTCCGGGAAGGGTGCTCCGAGGGCAAACGGACCTGTCTCAGAAGAAGCTCACCTGAGAGCTCCCTGGAGGCCAGGATGGCGAGACTTCATCTCCCGTACTTCGGACGTGTTGTCAGGAGGGACCAGTACCTGGAGAAAGATGTCGTGCTCAATAAAGTGGGGGAGGGGGGCAGCAAGAGAAGGGAGCCCTCAAGTTGCTGCAGACACAGCGGCTGCAACGATGCATGAGAACCACTGTGTTCAAGTCCAGGAGCCGCTGAGACTGGAGCATGACCATGTTGTGCTTGGTTCTGGTGGGCATAGGGTCCCTATGGGTCAGAATGGATTTGGTAACTCCCTCACAGGAATCATCCCTGGGCAGGGCCTGCGAGAGCCCACCCTCCAGACAGGTCCACGGGCCAGGCTGGTGACAGAGGGGAGTGCCCACAGACCGGTGTACTTCTCTCAGACCTGCTCTGCAGAGGCAGAGATGCTTTCTGGAACCTTCTGCAGCTAAGATGCTGATAGTCCCCCTTCTCAGGTGGCCTGGGTGTCCGGCAGAGACACAACCTCAGGCTCAGTGTCCAGCCAGGGCACATGACATCTCTCATAGTCTGTGCTTTCTGTATGCACACAGCAGGCACCACCCAGAGGGACCTCGGAAGAAAGTCCTGGTGAACATCGGCAGAGAAATCAGCCTCCAAAGCCCAAGGGGCTCAGTTCTCTTCATAGTCCACACCTGGCAATCTACGGGGCCAGGAAGGTGGAGGGTGGCCTGGGAAGTGCAGGGGCAGGTTGTCTTTAGGGCTGGTTACCCTGGAGATCAGGCTGCACCCTGCTTGCAGGCATCCCAGGTCCCCCCACATCTGGTTTCCTGGGCAGGCAGGTATCCGCCAGGGGGGTGTCAAGCAGCACCTCTGCCACCTGAGCTGGGAACCAGAAGGACATTGTCTGGCGATAGACGCAGATGGGGCTGGTGGAAGGGGTGTGGCCCTTCCTGGGGCCCTACCTGTTGGGGAGAATGACCCCTCAAACTCTCCGATGCTGGGATCCCCCATTCTCTGTCTCAGAGTCCAGAGTGGCTCCACAGGTGCTGGGGTGGGGCGTCCCAACTCTGAGCTCCCACCCGCCTCTCACTGCTTACCTGGCACTGCAGGCACCCTGGGCTCTGAGCCCTGTGCCCAGTTGGCCTCTGGATCCTGCGTGCCCAAGCCTTTCCCACATTCCCTGGAGTCCCTCCTGCCGCCCACGGGGCTCAGTGGTTCCATGTGCTGGGGAGCGCCACCTGCCACCCTTCCCCCACCCCTGGTTGGTCCTGGGATTGAGAAATGGAGGCTCTCATTTTTTTTTTTCTGGGCATCACTGCTCTCCGGTGGTGGGAGTAGGAGGCCCAGCCCCACTGCTGGAATTGAACCTCCGTCCCAGTGGGCCGCAGTCCTGCGCACCACCACTACGCCACCGGGGTTCAGCCTGGAGACTCTCATTTTAAGGTGGGGAGATGGATGGAGGCTAGAAGATGGCTAAGTGACTCCCTTAGGTGGATACCGAAGGTGAGGAAACTGGAGCAGGGGTTTGAACCCGTGTCTTTGGCCTGTCCATTGCCCAACCCTCTCAGCAGCCTCTTTCTGAGCAGCCTTTCACTGGCCACCACTGTTTTCTGCCTGGCCTTCCTCACTCTGTGGATCCTCAGATCACAGGGGGTCGACCGACACACATCCCTGATAGGCGGATCATGTGTTTTCACAAGGGGGCAATCGATTAACTCCACATCATCTAACGCTGCCAGTCTGGGCATCTGCCACCTGCTCTGTGAGTCTGTCCCGATTTCTCTGTCCCCGAGGCATCCATTCTTGGCCACCATCATGGTCCTCCATCATTTTGAGGTCTTCCGGAGCTTGGCAGGCCAATGATGCTCTCAGAGCCCTGGCTGAAGTGGGCGGAGATGGGCTCTGCCAGGGGACTGCTGCCCCTGCTGCCTCTGCTGCGCCAGGCTCAGGGCTCCTGACCTAGCCCAGGCTTCTGGGAGAAAGAAAGGAGTGGGTGCTGCAGTGATGCCAGCGGGCGAGAAAAGCGTGCATTTTGGTCAAATATCGTGTTAACTCATTCTGAAAATGCAGCCCTTATGTGGGTGGGCATAGTGTGTAATACCCCACTCCCGGCTAATAGCGATCCTGTCGGACAGGGTAGCGCTGCATGTCCCGTGGATTTCTGAGACTGGAACGCTTCCTGGAGCAGAAAGCCTCCTCTTTCTCCCACAGAGTGGCTGGTGGATTTGAACTGCTGACCTTGTGCTTAGCAGTCCAACATGGGAACACTCAGCCCCACGGCTCCTGTGTAACACATCCAGCACACACACATGTGCTGCCTATCTTTATGCCATCCGTCAGGCCGGCAGCCACAGGAAGCTATACTAGCCGTTGAATTCAGGGTGGGGGGGTGTATCACAAGTTAGATGAAGATTTCCAACAATGGTTCAGTACCCTAATATCTGAGCTGTTCCAGGGTCAATTGTACAACGAGGTGCTTGCCTGGTCAGCGAGGTTCAGGGGTCCAGCTCAGGGACACTGGTCACATTCTCCATCCGTCATGTGCTGCCGTCACAAGCTCCCTTCCAGATCATTCTACCTCATGTCCCCCCACCCCCAGCTAAGACTCCCCGACCGCCTCCCCTCTCTGGTGCCAGTAACGGACTTTGGTGCCTATAGAACTCACTGACATCGAGCATTGCTGGCTCATGGCGGCCCTGTGGGTTTGAGGCTGTGACTGGTTCCTGCAGTGGAAAGCCCCGTCTTTCCCCCTCGGGGCTGCTGGGGGTCTCCAACTGCAGACCACGCCCTTCGCGGCCCAAGGCAGAACCATGATGCCACCAGGGCTCCCTCCGCAGGGTCCTCCCTATACGTTTGGCTCTTTCTTATCTGTGGGGTCAGACTGACTCACTTGAGAGCCCTGGTGGCATCGTAGGTGGTGAGTTGGGCTGGTCACCGCAAGGTGAGCTGTTCAAAGCTACCAGCCGGTCCAGGGGAGAAGAATGAGGTTGTCTGCTCCTGTAAACATTCACAGCCCCAGAATCCCCTGGGGATGAGGGTTCTGCTCCACCCCCTGGGTGACTGAGAGTGGGAGTGGCCTCCAAGGCAGTGAGCATGGTTTGGGGGGCTTCACACAGCCCAGTGCTGTCTGCTGGTGGGTGCTTGGTGTCCATCTTGTATCTCCTGGGAAGAGTGCCATCCTGAACCTGGTGTCCAGGTCTCTGGCTGCCCTCTTGCTCCCACCTTCGGGGTCTGTACCCAGGCCTGGCATGGCCACATCAGAGTGTTTTACTGAGCACACCCCTGCCTCTCTGCATGTCCTTGGCTTGTGGAGGGGAGCCTGGAGGGCAGAATGGGGGCTCCTGAGCCACGTGGGAGGCTGGAGCTGGGGTCTGTGGGTCTGCCCACCCAAGAGAGCTGCCAGCACAGCATGGCCTTTCATCAGACCCATTTGGAGCAACCCTGCCCCTCCCTTAGTCCCCAAGCGGATGACAGGGAGCCTGCTGTGAGGTGGGTGTCCCCCTTCACGGGGCAATGAGACAGCTGGCCGGAGCCTCTGCCTGGGGCCCTGTGGGTGCCACACACACCAGGGGGTATGTACGCCATGCTCCTGCTACCAGCCCCATTCCTGATCCTTGGACTTGTACCTGTGGCCTTCTTTGGAAGCAGGGCTGTTCTTTGGTTATGTGAACTAGGTCCTGAACCTGATCACTTCTCAGAGGCCTAGGCCTCCCCCTATGCACCAAGCCTGAGTTCCAGCCTCCTGGGTGTGAAGCAGTGCATGGCTGTTCTCGAAAGTGTCACTAGGGGGACTGGGGGATGCAGGTCAGAGGGGTGACCCCAGAAGTATTCCCTATGCTTCTGTGCTTCAGCAGAAACACACTGCTTTTTGGAAAGATATCCCTGTAGGTGGTTACAACAATAAGGACATTTTCATCGTCCAGACACAGTGGCTGCCACAATGGGCTCAGGCACAGTGTATCGGATTAATTGTAGGGATGGGGTCGGGCCCGGCAGCATTATGTTCTTGTGTGCACAGGGTCGATATGGGCCAGAGCCGACACAACGGTACCAAACAGTTAAGTAGTCCAAACTCCCCAAACCAAACTCACTGCCATCGAGCGGATTCTGACCCACAGAGACCCTAATTTACCTTTCCAATGGGGGCACTGTCAGGTAAGTGTTGGACTACTCCCACAAGATCAGCTGGTCTGTTCCACCAGTTGATGCACAGCAGGCAGTTCCAGTCTTGGGAATGATATACCCAGGAAGGAACTGGGTGGCAGCAGGTCGAATGCTCTCTGGTGGGAGCTGCCATTGTTAGTCAGGGACAGCGACATTTGGGATTGTGAGTTCCACCTGTCTACGAGCGCTTGAGGCTGGTTTCCTGAGGCTGGTTTCTTGCTGTGGGTGTTTCCCTCGCTGCTGCTGCTACTGCTGACAGATTTCCTGGTGCGTTTGCTATAAGAGCGTGGTAATTGTGAGCCTATTTTAATAACTTCTCTTTATTTTTGAGAAAGAAGTAGCAATTAAAGGAAAAGAAAGGGGCATTTTCCAACGGCTTCTGCTCAGTTACTGATCATGCCGTAACTCTCCACGTTGAAAGTCTGCCGAGCAGTACCGTCTGGGCCGTTGCTAGGTGCTGCCCAGGGGTTCCGCTCCCTGCACAGCTTTTTACAACAGAACCAGACACGGCTTGGCCCGGTGGCATCCTCTCAATCCTTGTGGTATTTGAGCCCATCCATCGTACGGCCTCCGTATCCAACAATCTCCTTTGGCATCTTCCTCTGATTCTGCGGGTCACTGTGTTGGCAGTCATCGTATGAACGAAGACATATTACCCTCCCACCCCACCATCAAAACCCCTCCAGACTTCCAATCCCACTTCCATCAGGTCAATTCCAGCTCGTAGCAACTCTTTGTAGGGGTTCAGAGCTGCAAACGGAGAAGACAGGTGCAGGGTAGTCGTCTGGGTAGACCCGAGAGACAAATCCAAGGTGACACATGTGTACAAGAAAGAGCTTTAGGCTGAGCCCCGGTGGCGTAGTGGTTGTGCGCGGCACTGCGGCCCACTGGGACGGAGGTTCAAGTCCAGTAGTGGGGCTGGGCCTCCTACTCCCACCACCAGAGAGCAGTGACGCCAAAAAAGAAAAAAGAAAGAGCTTTAGACACAAAAGCAGTTGAGTATGGAGAAAACATCCCAGCCCAGTCCAGATCAAGTCCATAAGCCCAACATTAGCCCATATGTCCAATACTACTCCATAAATTCCTCTTCAGATTCACGCAGCAGCCATGCAGTGAGGCCAGATTCAGGAAGACCACAGGCCAGAGAGTGGGAAGTCTTATAGATCCAGTGGCGGTGCAAGCATTCAGTGCTGGCAGGGGTCTCCACATGGCTTCTCCAGCTCTGAGGCTCTGGCTGCCATCAGCCGGTCCTCATGTGGCCAGTCAACTAGAATGTCTCCCACCTGAGCATGTGTCCCACCTCTAATGAGCTATTTATCTCTTTAGTGCCGCCAAATGAGGTCATCAAGCTGTGACCTCAGTGACAGGCTAGACTCCACCCCATTCACTCTGTACCCTCAAATTGACGCCAGATGACGTAACTACCACAAACAGGTTCAATGCAAAACCTAACTCTGCCAGGGACTTGCAGGGGCTCCTCTAGCGCAGAGGAGAACTACCCCTGTCAGTTTCTGAGGCTAAAAATCTTTATGGGAGCGGCTGTTGGGTTCCAACAGCTTACCTTGCAGTGAACAGCTCAAGTCTGCCTCCTCTTCCCCCCAAGGAGTGGATTTGACCCACTGACCTGTGGTTTGCAGCCCAATGCTGAACCAACAGCACCAGCAGGGCTTCTTAAGAAAATGTACGGGCTGGACCCCGGTGGCGTGGTGGTTGTGCGCAGGACTGTAGCCCACTGGGTTGGAGGTTCCAATCCAGCAGCAGCTCTGCAGGAGCAAGGCTGGGCCTCCTACTCCCACCACCAGAGGGCAGTGCTGCCCCCCCCCCAAAAAAAAAAAAAAGAAATAGTGCATTTACGGAACTTACAACTATATTTCTTACCTATCATGCTACGGCTAAAACCAATACTACTCAGGCCTGATACAGAAGGCAGTCAAGTGTGTGTGGCAGGGGGGGTGGAGGTGACACCAACCCTAGTGTCCGACTGGTCAGGGGGCCCTCCTGAAGACGTCATCAATGATCACAGGCAAGAAAAGCCCAGGGCTGCTCCTGGGAAAACAGGGGCCAGTCCAATCCAGTGAGGTTGGCCTGCTATGCAGGAGGGGGTGGGCCCTCAGACGGCTTGCCTGTCAGGGAAGACCCCACTTCAGGATACGCTAATCCCCTAAGTCAGAAGTCACTCAACCTCCCCAGTTCAGAGAACGTGGCCTCCTCCCTAACACTCCTAGTGTCCCAGTGCCCACAAGCAAACTAAGCACACAGTGACAATTCCCTTGTCTCCACCACATCACAGCTGTCACCCCTCCCTCCCAGTCCCTCACCCTGCCTTCAGAATCCATCCTCTCTTCACACTGACCCTCTACCAACAGGGACCGGGGCTCAGTAAGCAAGGTAGGCACTTCACTAACGTGTACGTACTGACTAATGCGTAGTGAACAGCCTTGCATGATGTGCAGGTTAGTCAGTAAGCACATGTTAGCCATGCCTACCTCACTTACTGGGTAATCCTGGCTGCTCTCCAAGGCAGGAACCCCTCAGGGGGGGACAAAGGAAGGGCACACTCTCAGGAAATGGGGGGCACTTGAGCTAGGACCTCTGGGGAATGAATAGGAGTGCCTAGACATAAGGGAGGGTTGGTGAGCTGCAGTAATGGCAGGGGTCCGGGTGGGTGGGTGAGGGGAGACACTTGTGGGTCCCCCAGGGCAGTGGGTACTCAGGTCTGGGCAGAGCAGGGTCACTGGACAGGTCCAGTTGGGTCAGGCGCCAGAGACATTCAGTGCTGCCCCTGCTGCCTTCCTGGGGACTCAGACTGGCAGGGAGCTGACTGCTGGTCCCTCCTACCCAAGAGCAGGGTCCCAGGGCTGTTTTCTCTGGGCTGCAGGGTGCTGCCCTCCAGCCCCCTTTTGCGAGATGGACAATCTTTGGAGCTGGAGTTGAGGGGTTGGTTCACAGAGAGGGTTCTTAACCAGGGGGCGTTCCTCAGCCTACAGCGAGGTGCAAGGGGTGGGGACAGTGTTAGCAGGGATCTCTTACATAACAAAGGGGTTCTGGGGCACAGGCCCCCGCCCCAGACATACTAGCAGTAGCCGCTGCCCAGTCAGGGGACCTACAGCTCTTGTCTGCCGGGTTGGTCGCGGACCCCTTCCTTCTACCAAGGGACGGCTTCTGGGATCCCCCGCCCCACCAGGTGCCCATTTCTGGGCGGACGGGCCACTCACGGGAGAGTGACAGCAGCTTGCGTGGTTGCGCCCCCGCCGTCCACTGTGACACGCGCGCGGGACCGCGTGCGCGCAGGTGCGGGTGGCCGGGCACCCACGTGGGTTACACAAACAAAGGCGGCGTCGCGTGACCGAGCACGCGTGAGCGCGGCACCGCTCGCCACTCCCCGCGCGGCTCCTGGGGGAGGGAGATCAGGAGCGAGGAGGAGGGCGGCCCCTTTAAGGCACGGGGGGCGGGGGCGGGGCGAGGGCGCTGGCTGCGCAGCGGCCGGGGCCAGGGGGCAGGACGGCGGCTGCGCGCTGAGCTCCGGGGCAAGGCGTGGGGGGGGTCGGGGGGGAGGACGCGGGGCGGAGCTCTGGGCGCGGGGAGGGGCGGCGACTCAGAGGCCGGGGGCTGAGGGCGGGGCTGAGGGCCCGGGGGCGCTGGACAAGGGCGTGGGACCGGGCCTTAGGGCGGGTCCCGGGGCGGGGTCTTCGGGCAGGGTCCCGGGGCGGGGCGGGACCGGGGCGGGGTCTCAGGGCGGGGCGGCTGCGCATGGGCGGGGGCGGGAACCCGGGGGCGCGCAGACTCCGCGCAGCGGGACGGGACGCGAGCGCGCGACCAGGCGCCGCCGCCGTCGCTGCGCCGCCGCCGCCTCCGCGCTCGTGGCCGGGACCGCGGGGCCGCTCGTCGGGCTCCCGGCGCCCTGGGCTCCGGGCCGCGGCAGGTGCGGCGCGGCCGAGCGGGCCGGCCAGGGAGACCCCGCGGCGCGTGGATGAGAGTTGGGTAAGCGCACGACCACCGCCACGGACCCTGCGCGGACACACGGACACGCACCGGCGCGCGGCCCCGCTCCCCGGCTCCCCTCCGCGAGGCGGGCCCGGCGGCCCGGAACGCGCACCCCCGCCCTGGGAGCCGGCTTCCAGGCCCGCGTTCTGCCGGGCCCGCGTGGCTGCGGAAGCTGGGGTCCCGGGCGCCCTGCCGGGAGGTGCGGGAAGCGAACCTGGGGAGCGGCCAGGCCGCTGGAGGGGGATGAACCTGGGTCGGCGCGGCGCCGTTGCCCTGAGTCCACCCCTTGATGGGCAGGAGAAGGGGGCCATCAGCCTCAAAGAAGCCACCCCCCCAAAAAAAATGTATATAAATACCTTGCAGTCGCTCGCCCCCTCCCCACTGGACCGGTTTGCCTTTGTTCAGGGTCGGGGCTGGTTGGGCGGTTGGCACTGTGGCATGGGCTCAGGCTCGTGCCCGCTCGCCCGCTCGCTTGGAGATGGCATGGGATGTAGTGGCCCAGCTGGGCGCCACCTGCCCCACCTGCCTGAAACAGGCCGGTGACCACAGGCAGGAAGACAGAGGGTTTGCCTGGTGGCTGGTGCCTCTGGGTGTGGGAGTGGCCGTCTCTCAGGGGCTGGAGGAAAGGTGCCGGTGACCCACAGAGGTGGATGAGAGACTCCACCCTTGGGGCTGTTGCCAATATTATGTTTACAGAGGGTCAATTTGGGGGCGATCCACTGCCGTGGGGATGGGGGTTTCGCTGTAGCCTTCCTCTGCAAGGTGGGGAGGACCCAGGTCCCAGCTCTCACTCCACCACCTAGTCCTGAAGTCAGTTTTAAGATGGGGGGAGGGAGGGCAGGGGCAGTAAATATTCTGAACCCTCCCCCATCACCACCTGTCCAGTGACCTTGGGCACAGAGACCGGAGAGTCAGTTCATCTGACTAGAGCCCAGATGTTCCACGCTAGCTGACCCTGTGCACCTAGGGCAGAGGCTGTTAGTACTGTGACCCTTTCATACAGGTGTTCGTGTTGCGGTGACTCCCAACCACAAAGTTATTTTCGTTGCTACTTCATCACTGTCATTTTGCTACTGTTATGAATCAGGCGACCCCTGTGAAAGGGTCATTCGATCCCCAAAGGAGTTTCCACCCTCAGGTTGAGAACTGCTGGCCTTGGGTCAGGGTTCGGGACACTGTGGCAGTGAGACAGCAGGGCCCTTTGCCCTGGAGTCCAGGACTGGGTTGAC
Source organism: Nesogale talazaci (assembly GCA_004026705.1). Taxonomy (NCBI): domain Eukaryota; kingdom Metazoa; phylum Chordata; class Mammalia; order Afrosoricida; family Tenrecidae; genus Nesogale; species Nesogale talazaci. The sequence goes on along the minus strand of PVJH01027639.1, from coordinate 10,036 downwards.
TTCCATTCTGCCTCCCTGCTGCCTTGGGATCAGGACTCCACGCACATCCCCGGCCCCTCCTGTGTGTGTCACACACCTGCCCCCACTCCTTCTCACGGAATACTCTGAAGACCCAGGAAAGGCCCCCACCTGCCCACCTCCTGCCTTGGTGAGCTTGTGTCCTGGCTGGTGCCTGGGTAACCAGGCTCCTGAGGTGACCCTGGGCCTGGTGATCGGTTGGTGGGTGGCCACCCTGCCTCTGCCCTCTGGCCCCAGTCACCCTGACTGTGTGCTGTGGCTGGTGGAGTGTGGCTGTCCCAGTGGGGCCTGGTGTCTGAGTCTTTGTGAGTGGAGGGGCAGGTGGCGGTGGCGGTGGTGGGGGGAGTATTTCTTGGAAATGCATGACTGCATCTCAGTGTGGTTCATATCAGCTTGTCCCCCGAGCCCGTTGGTCCTGGGCACTGCAGGGCCAGGTGCTGTGGCCTCCCACTGAGAGTTTCAGTGCTACTGTCTTATCTGCAGTGTTCAGGCCTGAGCCGCCACCAGAGATGGCTTGGCCGTCTGCAATCTGTGACTCCTGGTTGAACCTCTTCCCCAGGTTCTTCTCTTCCCCGGCTATCACACTGGGAGGAGTCTGCCTGCTCCCTCTGACCTCCTGGTGCATGGGAGACTGGGGGGTGGTGACTGAAGGGTAAAGAGAGCCAAGTGCTGTTGGCTTAGGGCTGGCCCTGGCCCTGGACAGTCTGGGGACCTGCCCCAAGCCCTGTGAAGGAACGGGGTTCCCCTGGGAATGGTTAGGCGTGGTGGTCAGGTGTGCCCTGACTCCTGGGGCTCAGGGAGCCAGCCAGATGTGTCCTGCCTGGCTGCTGGGTCAGGATGGGGCTTGTGCAGGTGGCTGACCCCTGAGAGCAGACAGGCTGGCCACTACGTCGTGGTGATGGCTGGTGTCTGAGCACCCGGGCTGTGGTGGAGACCTGCTAACCAGGTCCAAGGCACCTGTCCAGGGCTGAGGGGCACAGCAGGGAAGAGGACCAAAGCCAGGGTCGGCTGCCTCGCTCTCTGAACTCGGCCCCATGCCTGGCCAGACAGGCTCCGGAGTGCTGCTACAGGAGATGCCAGGGATTGGCAGGGTTGGGTGTGGGCTCAGCCTCCCTGTCCTTAGGGAGTTTACAGGGGGCTAGGTTGTGGGACAGGGATGTGGGCACACTGTACTATCTGGGAAAACCAGTTCCGTTGACTGTTGGCTCCTGGGACCCTGGCCCATCTTCCAGAAGCCAGTGTGGCGAGACTTTGTCACACGTACTTTGGACAGGTGGTCAGGAGAGACCCGTCCCCCGAGAGGGACCTCGTGCTGGACAAAGCAGAGAGGTGGTGGAAAAGGTGGATGGACACAGTGGCTGCATCGATGGGCTCAGACAGGGCCACCAGAGAGGTTGGTACAGGGCCGGACGGTGCATTATCCTGTGGTGCACGGGGTCCTGAAGGCTGACCACCGTGACAGCCAATGAGAACGTTTCCAGAAGGCCCTGTTTCTTCCAGGACCTCCCTGCGCAGACTTGGACCTCCGACCCCTGTGTGCATGAAAGACTCATGGCTGCTGCAGGGTCGTCTCTGACATGTGGAAACCCCACGTGTGCAGTAGGGCTGGGATCGATCGGGGATCCCCAGGGCTCTCTCTCGAGGGGCCTCTAACTCAAAGAGCAGACTCACTGCCATGGAGTTGACTCTGACTCCCAGTGACCCTCTGGGACAGGGCCCTGGTGAATGTCCGAGATGGTGACTCTTGCCGTGACTTAGGAAGCCTCATCTTTTCTCCCATGGAGCGGCCGCTGCTTTTGATCGGCAGACCTTGGGTTTAGCAGCCTGACTGAGTCACCACTCTGCCACCAAGGCTCCTGGCTGGGGGGCGAGGTCTGATGTTATGTTTCCTCTGCTTCTCGGTGGCCTGGAGGGGGGGCTCTCCAGCGTCCTTGGATCCAGCCTCTTCCTCCTGGGCACCTCTAGAAAATGCCGTCTCTGACTGCAGGGTCATAACCACCATCTGCTCCCCGGGAGAGAGAGGAAACTTGCCACTCCTGTCAGAGGCACTGTCGCAGATATCCCCAGGGACAGTCCTGCCCTGTTCTCCAGGTCTCTGGGAGTGGGAAGGGACTCGATGGCCGCTGAGTGCTTAAGGGGACCAAGGTCAGCCCTCAAAGTCCAGTTTGTCGCTGCCCTGGCCTCTTCCGCATGCTGGTGAGTGGTGAGTGGGGTTTAAGGTCGTGCGTGCCAGGGCTCTGCAGTTCCCCCGGGCGCCAGCACAGGGATTTGCCCTGAAGAATTAAAGAGCCTCAGGTATGAAAAACACCAGGGTTTCCCTTCATTAGAGCCTGGTGGCCCTCCCCGGCCTCTGCTGGCGGCCAGGGCGGGTGTGCCTTTTATCGATAATTCTCCACTGATGACACTTCCTTTCGGGGCTATTATTGGGATTCTATGGTTTTGGAATGCCAACTCCAGGCTGTGATTGGGCGTACGCCTTGGCCTTTACAGTTCCCTGTGGTGGCCGCAGCAGCGAGGAGGCCGGACTTGGACTCAGGGTTGCCTGGATAGAACCACTCAGGACCTGTTTGTGGCGCCTCCCGCCCCGCACACGTGCCTTCTCAGCCCCAGCGAGGACACTCAGCCCTTTCTTCAAACTCCCCTTTCTGCTCTCCTACAGGGTTAAACGGTGTGGGAATCCGTCACTGCCCTGCAGGGTCTGGGGCCGGGGGAGGGGGGGCTTCTTTGGGGCTCCTCCACCCTGTTTGATTTGGGGCGCCCCCACATGTGCAGAGAACAGAGAGGGGGCGGTCAGAGAACCTTCCTGGCTCCCGGCCCTGGTAAACTCTGGCCATCCTAATCTGAGCAACAGGAAGGGAAGCTCCCAGCTGACACAGATAACTCGCCCCCACACCGAGAGGGCCGAGAATGCTGGCGAGAGACGCCCTTCTCTTCCCCTTGAACTGTTCAGAGTCCAGAGGGGCGGAGGTTAGGGAAGCCTGTTCTCCTGTGGCACAGCGCACACAGGCACTGCACGCATGCCTCCCTGGCCAGAACTGAGCCCGGGCTTCCTTCACCAGACTGCTAATCTCTTCCTCGCCTTCGTGAAATTCCTGCTTTGCTCCGTAAATCCTTACAGGCTCAGAAACTCTCCTGTCCGGTCTTTTGCTCTTGGCTTCGTCCCGATGGCAGTGAGTTTGGGTGTAGATTTTTCCTGCAGCTGGCACTGTGTGGGCGTGGTTGTAGGCTCCTGCTGCCCCTAGCAGGTCAGCTCAGAGAGGACGCGCCCCTCATCTTCACTATTATTTTCTGAGTGCCTGGGGACAGGTATGGGGTAGAGGGCCCGGGCAGGGCCTCATCTGGAGGGGCGTGGGTTGGATGGCTCATGTGGCTCTCCATGGTCCATTGTGGAGCCCAGACCACCATGGGGCCTCGGGGGAAGGGGCTGTGGGTGCACATCCCCTGCTCCCCAAGGCAGTGGGTGCCCTGGGTGTGGGAGAGTCTCTTTCTCACCCTGTTGAGTGTTGGTATGTAACCTGCAGCATGTGACCAGAGTGGCTTCTACTGCTGTTGGCCCCACAATTCCACTTCAGAAGGTTCGTGTCCCCCCCCAGAAAGGGGTTTTGTCACCCCTGTACCCTTAGCCGGCATGCACACACCCCTCCACCCCCACCCCCCATGTCTGAGCTATTACCCCACCCTGCAGTTGGACACCCGGTGAAGTTGGTGGCCGGTGAGGAAGGACTGACAGACATAGGGGGCTGCCACCACGGGCTCTCACACGGGCACCATTATGAGGATGGCCCAGGACCTGGCAGTGCTGCTTTCTGCCGGTCAGGAGACTCTGTGTCAGAGCAGACCCCATGGCAGCTAACAGCTAACGCGACCTTGGGCACAGGACAGAGATGGGGGGTTCAAACCCAGCAGCTGCTCGTAGGGAGAAAGACGTGGCCCTCCGCTTCCGTGAGGGCGACAGCCTTGGGAATCCCAGGGACAGCATTATCCTGGCACACAAGCCAGCAATGTCACGGCGACCACAAACACTTGACCCTCTGCCAGGGCCGGGGGTGGGGGTTCCCACTCAAAGCCCCTTTCTTTACTGCTTCTGAGACAGTAACGCTCTACGGGGACAGACAGCCTCGTATTCCTCTCCAGGAGCACCCGTGGGCTTTCAGCTGGCCACCTGGAGGTTAGCGGCCCACCCCTAGCCCACAGCACCACTGGGGAGCCTCACAGGGACATTCAAAACCAAACCAGGAACCGGGAACGCACTGCTATGGCGGCGCACAGTGATCCCATAGGCCAGGGTAGAGCTGCCCTGGTGGGCTTCCTAGAGTAACTCGTGCAGTTAGGGAGTGGACGGCCTTCTCTTTGTCCCTCGGAGAAGCTGGTGGTCTCACACTGCGCCCTTACCACTGTGCCTCCAGAGCGCCCGTGCATTGGACACTGCCTATGAACCAGTCGGGAGAGCGCCCACGCTTCCTGATCTGGTGCAGAATGCCCGTCTCAGAGACCCTCAGGGCCAGTTCTGCCCCGCCCTCTCGGGCGCTGTGTGCCGGAATTGACGTGATGGCAGGGGGTGTATGAGCCAATCTTGATAACATCACTCCCACAGTCTGCAGTTCGGTTGGCAGGCCTCCATTTCCCTGTCTGCTCCAGCATCTCGTGGGGGACCCCAGGGCATCTCTGGGGCCCCCGTGGGTGCAGGGCTTTCGTTGCTCTGACCCGCTCAAGGGCGGCTGGGGCCTTCTGAAGGGAGGCCTCTCTCCTGGAACTCTTAGGGAGGATGGGAATTCCTCTGGGGCTTTGGTTTTGGAGAGGAAGACATCAGCTGCCATCAGCCTGACTCATCTCTGCCGGGGGGTGGGGGGGGTGGGGGAGAGGGGGGCTGTGGCCTGGACCACCTGGTGGAGGGTGTTTGCTAGGCATCTGTCTCCCTCCCCTTGGGCACCCCGCCTACTCTGGAGTGGAGCGGCTGCACAGCCCACACCAGAGCTGCCGACTGACTGACAGACTGACAGACTGACTGACCGACCGACCGACCGACCGACCGATCTAATCCACCAGTGGCCTGAGGGAGAGCGACCTGGTGACCTGCCCCCGTGGATGCTCCAGCCTTGGAAACTGCCGGACAGTGCCCCTCTGCCACGTGGGGTCCCTCTGAGCCAGAATGAACTGGAGTCCACCAAGTCACGCCCATCACCCTGAGGGTGGAGCTCTTGGTGGGGTGGGGGTTGGAGGGTGTTAGGGTGTCGGCGTCGTCCCCAAGGTGGTCACTTTCGGTGGTGGTGGTGGCCATTGGTTCAGGTGCTGCAAGCTTCCTGGCCGTCCTTCTTGGCGTGGAGCCACCAACGCAGGCTCTCACTGACCACTGAGTGAAGCCGGCCGTAGCATCAGGCAGGGGTGCTTCTTGACCAGAGTGCAGTGCTCCGGCAGACAGCCTTCTCCCCTGGCGCTGGTTTCTGGTCTCAGGAGCCCTGTGGGGCAATGAGGGACCTATTAGGCCGGTGACCACAGAGTCAGCATCTGAGCCCACCAGCCATTTGGCGGTGAAAGATGAGGCTTTCTGCTCCGGGACCCCCCGCCCCCCCAGGGGCACTTCTGCCCTGTCCTGTAGGCTTGCTCCCATTCAGCTTGGCTAGCAGTGGGGTCGGTTGAGGATCTTGGGGTCTCCAACTCTAATCCATTCCCACTTGGAACATTCCAGCTAACCTGCAGGGTTGCCCTTCTGCAGTGGGGAGCCTGGACACTCCCTTCATCGTCTCCCTGCTGCCTGCATGCCTGGCAGGGGCAGAGGGGGTCGTCCTGCGCCCCGTGGAGCCGGCGAGGTGGACAGGGACCCAGCACATAGCACAGTCCACTTGGTCTACAGTCCCAGGCTCCCAGCATGCATTTCCCCATATCTCCCCCCTCCTGCCGCCCAAGGTGACTCTGACCTGAGGGGAGGAAGGAAGCCAGGACCCCCCTGCTGAGCCCGCAAGCGCCTCTGTGGCTTCCTTTGAAATCGGAAAGTGGGCCTGACTTTGAACTTGCCCCAGGGCCTGGCTCTCAGCGGGGTGAGGAGGGGTCTGGCAGAGGCTTTGGGGCCCTGGGGTTCACTAACTCAGACACTGAGCTCCTTCCTCCCGGCTCTCCGCCCTCTCTCTGCACGTGGTTCTCCAGGCAGCAGTGCAATGGCATGTCCCCGGGCACGTGAGAGGGGTATCAGCAGCAGGGACCTGGCTGGTCAGCAGGGCTCCATCGTGCCGGGCACCTGCCACCCAGCCCCGTTGTGTACAGTCCGTGGCGGTGTCACTGTAGTGTCTATGGAACGTGCAGCTCCTTGTCAGTGTGACCAGGTGGTGTGAGGTGTCCACGTGGGGTCCTTGACCAGAGTTCTCTGAGCCAGACCGTCTGCAGGTGGGGGACTGACTGGGAGCATAGAGAAATGGATGCCGAAGTTGAGGTGCCAGGGTGGGGGGCCTTGTAGGGCCAAGTGGGGAGCAGCGTGCAAGGGTGGAGGCTCCCTAAGTCCCAGGAGGCCTTGCTTTGGGGGCCACCCCCAAGGGGAGTACGTGGTCTGCTGTACAAGGTGCTCCTGGCCCAAGCCATGATGTTTTCAATCACCTCATACCCGGTGAACGTTGCGTGGTGTCGCCTAATGAAACCGAAGAAGAATCACTACATGTGAATGGCGGTGCTGGAGAAGAGCATAGAAAGGACCAGAGAGCACCTCTGTCTGGAAGAAGTGCCCCCAGAGTGCTCTGTAGGGGTGAGGGAGGTGGGAGCGTGTCACACGGGCTGTGGGCGTGTTGTCGGACAGTCCCCAGAGCAGGGCGCCATGCACAGCAGCGGGGAGGGCTGTGTGTCCTGGGGTCACCCCATGTTGGAACTGGCCCAGACAGTGGGTGCAGGCATCCGCCTGTGACCCTCTGCACCGACAGGGCATTCGTTGACCGTGACGTCACGCCGCCTGTCTCCCGCTCATAGGACCAAGTCGGGAAGACCACAGGGGCCGTTCCACCCTTTCCTACTGGGTGGCTTTGGTTTAGGCTTGGTCCCCAGGTCCTAGGGAGCCCTGGTGACACAGTGGTTAAGCACTGACTCCATCAACAAAGAGGCAGCCCCTTGAGGAGGGAGGCGGCTGGCACCATGGCTGCCCAGGGCCCCGACACAGCGACCATCGGAGGTCAGGGTGCAGCACTGGGTGGCGCATCCCATCGTCTGTTGCATGTGGCGTGGCCATGAATGGGAATGGACCCCCGCAGGGGCACCCACCCAGCGCAGAGGGTCCCAAGACCCCTGGAGATGGAGCTGTGTGTCTGTGGTCACCCTAGTAGGGAGGGCAGGGGAGTCTGGCACTTACCACCCGGGCGCCACCAGCAGAGGCCACACTGTCTATTAGTGGCTTCGGGGAGTGGGAGGCACTGTGTCAGGGTACCGAAGGGGAGCCTGGCAGCTGGCAAACAGCTGAGGACACTGGGTCGGGTGGTGACGCTGACAGAGACGGCAGAGCCTTTGCTCCCGAGCTCTTACCGCAAAACCAGCCAACCCAGAAGCCCTTGGGGCATCTGAGAAGCACGCCACCTGCACCCTGCCCCTTGGAGACCATGGGGGGGGGGGCAACCCCCCACCCCCCAGCACAGTCTGACTCGCGGCAGTCTCTGTCATTAGGGCACTTGCCATGTGACGCCTTGCTGGGTGGGGGGGCCTCTGGGGAGCATAGTCCAGGGGGCCCTGGTGCCCGCAAGGAGGTGCAGAGAGTGTGTGTGGGGGGGTGAGTCATTTCACAGTTGCCTCTAACAAGAACCGAAACTGAGGTTCTTGGGCTGTGGGCCTGGCATCCACCGTTTATTGTCCCTCCTCCTGAAGGCCCCACAAAAGAGGATGGAGGACGCATGCCCCCCGACCCCACCCCCCTGCAGCTTTTCATCGGGCCGGACCTTGGATTCTGGGCCCCTCCTTCAGCAGGTGCCACCGGAGTGCAACCTGCACGTGGGCGGGGCCAGGGAGGCCTGCCCTGCCCCCCTCAGAGTGGTCAGCACACAGCAGACATCTTGTCAGGCCCCACGGGACAGCCAGGTGCAGCGCTGTGCCACAGCCAGGGCTGCAGGAGGTGGGGCCTCATCCAGGGGGCACAGTGATGGGCCAGGGCCCAGGAGCACGCCATGCTTGGCTGCTGACTGGAAGGTTGCTGGTTCAAGCCCCTCCTCCAAGAGATCACCTCCTGGTGACATGCTGCAGTTAGGGTAGCAACCCAGGGAGTCGGGATGGGTGTGCTGGGTCCCACGGGGTCTCGGGGGTGGAATCGCTGGTGGCACCCAGCAGCAGGTATGTGTGTGTGTGTGTGTGTATGTGTGTAATGGTGGGCAGTGTGTGGAAGGAGGATGTGTGTGCATGTGTGTGCGCTTGTGCACTTAATGGAGGGAGGACTCTGTGTCTGTGTGTAGAGTCTGTGCATGTGTGGAAGGGGAGGAGTGTGAGGGAGGACTGCGTGTGTGCTTGTGCACGCGTGTACACGTGTACAAGAGCACATGTGCCTGTGGAGGAGGGAGGGCAGCAGGGGGGACAGGAGGTGCTGTTTAAATAGAGATTCTGGTTGGTGGTCACTGAGACACCTCGGTCACCACACAGGCAGCACCTCCCCACCCCCCACCCCCATTGGGGCCCCACATGGCGTTCAAAGCTCTCTGGAGCTCAAGGAGAGGAAGTGAAGTGTGACTCACACCAGGGGAGGGATGGGGCCCAGGAGGGTCCTGCAGGCTCTCCCTGCACGCAGGCTGTGTGGGAGTCAGAGCCAGGATGGGGTGCGGGTGGCGGAGCCTCCTGTACCCCAGGACTGGGGGTGGGGCGGTCAGCATCTGGTGGAGGGAACTAGAGTGGGGATCTCAAGGTGGGCCCTGTCAGTGGGAGGTATGCTCCTCCCTCCCCCACGGCCTGCAGTATAGGGCTCATGGGGTGAGTAGGTACCATACCATCCCCCTTCCCCTGGCCTGTCCCCTACAGATAGTTGGATGGCAGGCCTGAGGATGCCCATGGCTGTCCAGCACCCTAGCATGTCCAGCTCTCTAGCATGACCTGATGGCCCCTGAAACTGGAAGCAGAGATGTGGACTGGGCAGGGAAGGTGGACAAAGCCCCAAAGGAGGGGCTGCTGCTCTGGGCAGTCAGGGGCTGACTGCCGGCCCTGGGGTGCAGGGTGGTGAAGACAAGCTGTCAGGAGGGCAGGCAGGCACCTGTGCCCGTGGTCACCTCCACCCCTCCCTGAGCGGCTGTGACATCTCCCCGTCCTGAGTCTTGGTCAACCTGGCCCTGTCTCTGTCCCCTGCCTTCTACTAGAAGGCATCTGACCCTGGTGTGTGTGTGTGTGTGTGTGTGTGTGTGTGTGTGTGTGCGCGCGCTCGTGTACCTGGGAGGGCCTGGTGTCCCCCGCCCTGGGACTCACCCCCAGGGGTAGCTGGGAGGACTATACTGCTGGCTAAGCTGCCCAGTCAGCCCCTGGCACTGACCACCGTGACCCAGTGGGATGGACAAGAGGGGGCTTTGTAGGAGGGAACAGACTGAGAGCGAGGAGAGGGCCAGGGAGCAGAGACAGGACAGGCAAACGGAACACTGGTGACTGTCCACGCATGACAGCCGCCCGGGGTGCAGACGGGGCCGCACAACGTGGTTGGAGCCTTCCTCACTCCAGGGGGCAGGGGTCGTCCTGTCCCCCCAGACCCCCAGGCTGGTCCTCGGCATGCACATCGAGGGAGCACTTCAGAGCTGCCTTGAGCAATCACAGTGTCCCCTCAGCGTAGAGGGTGGAGACTTTAGGGATCAGCACGGTGGCCCTTCTCTCCCCTTGACCTGTGGGTCAGGGGTCAACATGGGTGACTCAGTCAGCAGATGGACCTCGTGTGGGGTCAGGTCTGTGTGCGGTTCTAGCTGTCGCCTGACCTTGTGGGCACTGAGCTGTGCTGACAATCAGCAGCCTGCCATTCCTGGATGCTGGACACCTCCTCAGCGTCCAGCTCAGGGCACACCTCAGCGTGGACACAGCTTTTGCCCAGAGGCTGCCA